>CATIWK010112823.1:0-12478 GCA_949634005.1 Mallotus japonicus
TATTTTATCCTCTATTTACATGCAATTTCATAAAACCCAATTTAAACATCCATAAATCCCAATAGGCAAACTAATCATGAAATAGCATGTAAACAATGTATCATTCAAGCTCATAATCCCTATGTTAGTCTAATCTACAAGTTTTAATTAAGTGGGCTAAATCTACATGTTTTATTAATGAATGAGCCTAGAAAAATTAATGGGCCTAATTCCTAATCCATTTTATTTAAATAACTCTAAGTCTATTTATTTTAACTCTAAAAGTGGGCTTAGGTTTATAATTATGAAAATGCTTTAATTAATGGGCTAAATTCTAAATGGATTTTATTAACTACAAATGGGTCTATGTCTAATTAGCTAGGTGGGCCTAAATCAATTCTAACTTAAAATCTAAGTTAATTATGAACCTAAAAATCAAATTAATTAGTTAATCTTAAAAAAACCCTAATTATTAAAAGTGAAACTAATAATTAACCTAAAAACCCTAATTATGAGCTTGAAATACAAAAACACAAAAAACACAATTCAAACATAAAAATAGATCTAAAAACATAAAAACATAAAAAAACATAAAAGAAAATAAACATTCAAAAAAATAGATTAAAATCATAAAAACATAAAAAGCAAAGTTATTTCTAAACCTACTTAATTTGCATGCAACCTAAAATTAACTAAAGCCACCATTGATTTTATTAACTTTTACCAAATAAAACCTAATTACTAATCAATTAATTAAACTAAACTACACATTCACACATAATTTTATTAATATCCCACTATTGGGGCTATTATAAAGATCTAAAATAATAAAAATAAACAATGATAAAATAATGAAAATACAATAAAACAAAGAAAATAACAAGAAAAACCCTAAAACTAATGAATCATAAAGATCATGTCCTCGATCTCTTGAGATTCATATTCGTGTTTTTTAAGTCACTCCCTCCATTGAAACATACAAAAAAACAACAAAATGAATGATTAGTGTAAAATAAAACAACGTAAATAAAGAAAGAAGAAGAAGAAGAAGAAGAAGAAATAAAATAGAAATAATGAAATAAACAAGTAAAAGAAAATAAAACACTGATGCAGTATTGATGCTGTATTGATGGCTCCTCAGAGTATAGGTGATTTGCACCTTTTGAATATTAGAATTCGTCTGGAATGTTGAGCTGTGATTATCTCTTTGAAGGCGACTATGTCTCTAAAGAACAGTTAAAGAACTCTTGTGCTTGTGTGTGTGTTTTTATTCTTTCACAGAAGACTTTAGAAGAAGAATAAGTAAAAAGCTTGTGATTTTGTTTTTTAGAAAACCTCAAACTTTCAGCTCTGGATCTCGTCCTCTCTCCTTCCAGAAAATCCTCCTTTTCAGAAAATCCTCCTTTTTAGAAAATCCTCCTCCCTCAAGCAGGTTTAACATTGGTTTATATAGAAAACTTTTTCAAAAAACCTAGCAGAGTTACGTTGTAACTCTGTTGCATAAGGAGAGATTAAGTTCCTCTTATGAGGGACTCTTTCTCTCTGCTAATCAGTAGTTAACTAAGAGTTAACCACCTAAATACATCAATATCTCATCACTGAACCAATCAGAGTCGAGATACTGAGTTTTACGTGCATTAAAACACTGAAAAAATAAAAAAAAAAACGACGAGTTTCAGTCCCGACCGAAGTCCAGATTGCCGATCAGCAATCTGGAATTCCGATCGGAATTCTAGATTTCCGATCGAAAATCTAGAATTCCGATCGGAATTCTGGATTTCTGATCGGAAATCCATTATTCCGATTTTCAAAATTTTTTTTAATTACAAAATAGTCCCTATAAAAACCAAAACCTTTCAATTGAGTTCTTAAAAGTACTTTAGAAACACAATCAAGCCTCTTTGAGATTTGGAACTCAAACATCCCGAGACTCATTTTTAATTTTCTCATCATCGGAGTTCTCTGTCGCATCAATACTCGGCTATCCCGAAATTGGGTTTCTACAATCATCAAATTTTTTTTTTGCACCAACATTCAATATGGAGTTAGAAAACACTACAATCTATTCTGCCCTCCATTGAAATATGTCAAAGTTGAAAACCATAAAGGGTTAAGAATCAAAGTAACCCAGCCAATACATCACCTTAGGAATTTCTTTTAACACAGCTTATTTAGCAGCAGCTTTAGCTCTTAGGATTCACGATCAGATGAAGATGATGCTCTTAAGCATGAAACTTGAACAAATCTCATAATACCTCTATGTTCTTTGGCAATCTGCACCAAATTGAGTACCAAATCATTAACTTTTCCACTAAATTATTAGAATAATTTCTGACCTTGGATTAAAAGCATTATTCTTCAATTAATCAACAATTCTGAAAATAAAAAAAAAACATAAAATGCTAATCCAATATATACTTCTATACAAAATAACACCTTTTGTTTAGTTGTAAAGAAATCAATAACAATATCAAATGCATGCACAGTTTGTTTGCTTACAGAGAAAAAGTTGTAGCATAAGAAGAAGAAAAAGAATAATAAGAAGAAGAATATGATGATAATGATGGTGCCACTGACAACGGTGAGGATGATGGTAATGGATAGTGGTGGGGCGATGATGATGGATGGCAGCAAGGGCAATGGTGATGGGCAGTGATTAGATAGGGCAATAAAGAGTTGGAACAACTTAGGGGAGAAGTGGCGCGACAATAGGTAGGTTGATGTCTATTGATATGAAAATGAAGAGAATAAGATTTTAGGTTAAAAGAATGACTTAGGGTTAGATCAGAACTACAAAACTACATAGTTTTGGCTCAAAACTACATAGTTTTGCTTATAAGATTAAAAACTACATAGTTTTGCTATAAGTTATGATGTTACTAGTAATTTTGACCCTAAACTACGTAATTTTACAATAAAATTATAGAAAATTAAATTATAATTTATACTTTAAATCATATTTAATGTTATATTTATTTAATATTAAATCACTATTATATAATAATATTAAATTATTTTAATATTATTAAAATTGCTTATAACACTAAAATTATGCAATTTTAATTTAAAATTATGTAATTTTACAATAAAATCATATAAAATTAAATTATAATTTATAATTGAAATTGTATTTATTTAATAATAATTTTAAGTAATTTTATTTTTATTTAATACTAAAATGAAGTGTATGGAGGCGGCGAATAAATGTTGATTTGGGCATAGAAAGACTTATTGTAACAGCTATATTCGTTACATATTTTAAAAATAATTGTGTGTGTATATATATATATATATATTTTTATTTAATACTAAAATGAAGTGTATGGAGGCGGCGGACAAATGTTGATTTGGGCATAGAAAGACTTATTGTAACAGCTATATTCGTTACATATTTTAAAAATAATTGTGTATATATATATATATATATAGCATATTTTGTAGCGGACTAAAGGTCTGTTACTAATTACTAATTTATAACTTAATGACGGCAAAGGATTTCGTTACAATATCACAAAGTAAAAATAATTTATTGCCATATTTTGTGACAGATTATATATCCATTAAAATTTACAACAGATTTCTAATCTGTTACAAAGTTGTAAAGCTAAACATTTTAGCATAGCATATTTTGTAACTAATACTAAATTTGTTATAAATTTATGATAGATTAGAAATCCGCTACCAATTTGCAATAGATTTATAATTCGTTATAAATTAGTAACACATTTATAATCCATTACAAAAAATGAATAAACTAATAGAAAATTGGACAATAGTTTGTAACGTATTCAAGACTTCTGCTACTGTTTTATAACAAAAAACAGACCCATTATAAATTTATAACAGTTTATATCCATTACAAAATTTATGACTGCTACATCCATTACAAATTTGTTAGAAATATTTGGTGCTATAGTAGCACCCCTTTTTGTATAAGATATAGTAACAAAAAAATTTCTGTTATACAAATCCATTACAAATATAGTTACAAATCCATTACAATTTCTATTTTGTTATGGATCTTTTGTTGTTATAAAAATTTTATTACTAATTTATTGTTTCGTTAAAAATCCATTACAAAGCTATTACAATAAAGTAATAGATATTAAAAATATCCATTACAAAATAGACTTTTTTCTTGTAGTCTAATATATTCCATATTGCATATGATTCTTTTGTTTTATGAATGTTTTTGTGGCAATATTTTAATATCCACTTAAGTGAAAAATGTGTATATTTAATGTTGTTAAATATAAAGGATTAAACTATCTTGTAAATATTATTAGTGTTTTATAGTTAACCATAGTTATTTATCATTTAAATGGGCATTTTAGCCTTTTTATATGGTATTTAATAGAAAAAAGTCTAACTTTAACGAAAGTACTTAAATGTTAACAAAATAAAAGTTGAGGGAGGTAAAAGTTCGACTTTGAAGTAAGAGGGAGGCAAATATAAATTAAATCAAATTTCAAGGAGGAATTAATATAATTTGCTTTTTTTTTTTTACTAAATTTTGCTTATGATTCATTTCAGTTTGTCTTTTAAACATGTCTTACAATTTAGATAAATGGGCAACACTTTTATTTGAGGATTATGTTTCACTGGCTAATAGCCTTGCTTTTTTATTAATCTATTTCATTTTTCTTCAAAAAAAATCATGACTCTTCCAAATATAAAAATCCAGTTCACAAATTAGTGGTGAAGGTGGTGTCTTTGGCTTAAAATTTACTGCATAAGTCACAAGATGATTAATTCAATGGCCTTACAAAACTCCCATATAAACAAATCTACTGCACGCCTTTATTTCTTTATTGAAGGATGGATGCAGTTGATTAAATATATGACATTACAAGATTCTCAGTTATCAAGATGAGAATTTATAGTTGAAATGGAGTAAGGCATTCAAAGTATTAATATTAACTATTCAATTATTAACATTATTAACAATAACTTTTTATATGTAAAATTAAAAATGAAAGTTACTAACACAACAATAATTTTTTTTACGTAAAAGTAAAATGAAAGTAAAAGTTAATAAAAAAATTAAAGAATTTAGGGACTAAAATAGATATTTGCCAAAATCATAACCTTTTTTCTCCTTTTGTAGACGCGATCTCTACTCATACCCATTCATTTTTGTCTTTTTCTTAGCAACCCAAATCAACCTGTACCAACTTAACTACCAAATCAACTTAGCAACCCGAAACAACCAAAGCAACCACACATACTTAATAACCTAAAACAACCTCAAGCAAACTCCTTCAACCAAGCAACCTCCTGTTGGGTTTTGTGATACTAAACGCAGCGGAAATTAAAATTTTTTTATCACAAACCCTAACCAGGATCTATGTAATTCGATTAACTGATTTAATAAGGGTTTCCAAAACCTTACCACAAACACAAGTAGAGGCAAGATTGCTGGAAGGAAAAGAGGAGGTTCACCCGGTGACACCCTATCTTGAGCTTTTCGCTTTCTTTGATCGGAATGAGATGTCTCCAAAAGGATGAGTCCTCTACTGGTATCCACACGAACAGCCTTTGAATCAAAACGAATCTATATGTGCTAGCACCTTTCTTGATTGTCTCAGAAATCAAGAACGAAAGGAACTCTGTATTTCGTTTCTCAAAAGGAAGAGAAAATGAATTTAGATGGCTAAAAATATATTGTGTGTATCTCTGAAACCCTAGAGAACATAATATATTTTTAGACTTCTCGATTAGGGTTTCATTTACCAAAAAACCTTTTGGTATATACCACTTTTAATTCTTATTAATAAAATGATAAAGTCAATGTATAGTCATAAATGATTGACCTAGTGCATATCACTAACAGTCTCCCACTTGCACTAGGCCCAATCAACATCGTATCTAATATCGATGGACCTAGTATGACTCTCATGCTTAGGTTGTGGAAGAGGCTTAGTTAGTGGATCAGTAACATTATCATTTGTAGGTACTCTGCATATCTTCACTTCTCCTCTCTCAATGATTTCTTGAATGAGATGATAACGCCTGAGTATATGTTTGGATCACTGATGTAATCTGGGCTCCTTAGCTTGAGCTATGGCTCTATTATTGTCATAATACAAGTTCATTGGATCTGATATACTAGGAACAACGCCTAGTCCAATTATGAACTTCTTGATCCAAACAGCCTCCTTAGCTGCGTCTGAGGCAGCTATATAATCAGCTTCTGTTGTAGAATCAGCAATGGTGTCTTGCTTGGAACTCCTCTAGCTCACTGCACCTCCATTCAAATAAAACACATAACTTGACTGCGATCGAAAGTAATCTTTGTTAATTTGGAAGCTGGCATCAGTGTAACCATTTACAACTAGCTCACCTTCCTGACCACCATACAGTAAAAATGCATCCTTAGTTCTTCTTAAGGACTTAAGGATATTTTTAGCTACTGTCCAGTGACTTTCACCTGGGTCTAACTGGTATCTACTCGTTGTGCTTAAGGCATATGATGCATCAGGTCGAGTGCATAACATTGCATACATGATAGATCCAATAGCAGATGCATATAGAAATCTTACTCATGCAGTCTCGCTCACCCTGTGTCATAGGACACTAAGTCTTGCTGAGACTAATGCCATATGACATTGGCAAATATCCTCTCTTAGAGTCTTGCATACTAAACTTGTTCAATACCTTATCAATATAAGTGCTCTAACTTAGGCCAATAAGTTTTCTAGATCTATCTCTATAGATCTTGATGCCTAATATATAAGCGGCTTCACCTAAGTCTTTCATTGAAAAACAATTCCCTAACCATGATTTAATATTTTGTAAAGTAGGGATATCGTTTCCAATGAGTAGTATGTCATAACATACAGCACTAGAAACACAATTGCACTCCCACTAACCTTCATATAGACACGAAGTTCATCTTCATTCTTAATAAAGACAAACTCTTTGACTGTTTTACCAAAATGAAGATTCCAACTCTGAGATGCTTGCTTCAATCCATAAATGGATCTTTGAAGCTTGCATACCTTTCTAGAATTCTCAGGATTGACAAAACCCTCAGGTTGTGTCATGTACACATCCTCAAGTAAGTTTCCATTAAGAAACGTTGTTTTGACATCCATTTGCCATATCTCATAATCATAGTATGCAGCTATGGCAAGAAGAATTCTAATAGATTTCAGCATAGGAACTGGTGAAAAAGTTTCATCATAATCTATACCATGTATTTGTCTGAAACCTTTTGTAACCAGTCTTGCTTTATAAGTATGCTCATTGCCATCCATGTTAGTTTTCTTTTTAAAGACCCATTTGCATCTAATGGTTTTCAAACCATCAGTTGGGTCAATCAAGGTCCATACTTGATTATCATACATGGATTGCATTTCAGATTTTATAGCTTCTAGTCATTTCTCAGAGTCAGGACTATTTATGGCCTCTTGATAGGATGTGGGCTCACTTTGATCCACAATCAACACATCATTATCATCAGTTATGAGAAATCCATATCTCATTGGGATTTGACGTGTCCTACCAGACCTCCTTGGGCCTTATGGTACTTGTGCAAGTTCAACAGTTACTTGTTGATCCAACTGCGATTCTATATTTGGTACAATGATATTTTGTGGGTCTTGAATTTCTTTAAGTTGAACTGTGCTCCCACTAGTTCCTTTGGAAATAAATTCTCTTTCCAAAAATACACCATTCCGAGCAACAAACACTTTTTTCTCAGAAGCATTGTAGAAGTAGTATCCTTTAGTTTCTTTAGGATATCCCATAAAAAGACATTTATCAAATTTGGGTGCCAGTTTATCTGAGATTTGACACTTCACATAAGCTTCACATCCCCAAATCTTAAGAACAGACAAACTGAGAGTTTTTCCAGTCCATATCTCATATGGCGTCTTTTCAACTGTCTTTGATGGAACTCTATTCAAAATAAATGCAGCAGTTTCTAAAGCATATCCCCAAAAAAGAAATTAGAATATCATATTGACTCATCATTGATTAAACCATATCCAATTAGGTATGATTTCTTCATTTAGACACACCATTCCATTGTGGTGTACCAGGTGGAGTCAATTGTGAAATGATCCCACAATCTCTGAGATGATCTATAAATTCTTGGCTTAAATATTCACCACCTCAATAAGATCTTAGTGTTTTAATATTTTTACCAAGTTGATTTTGTACTTCATTCTTGAAAACTTTTAACTTTTCAAAAGATTTAGATTTATGTTTCATTAGATAGACATAGCCATGTCTACTGAAATCATCTGTGAAAGTAATGAAGTAATGGAAACCTCCTCTAGCAGTTGAGCTTAATGGTCCACATACATCAGAATGTATAAGGCCCAATAAGTCATTATCCCTCTCACTTTGTCCACTAAAAGGTATTTTAGTCATTTTTCCTAATAAACAAGATTCACATGTTTCAAATGATTCATAATCAAATGAATTCAAAAGCCCATTTTGGTGAAGCTCTAAAATGCGTTTCTCATTTATGTGGCCTAAATGACAATGCCAGAGATAGGTAGTGTTTAAATCATTAGATTTAAACTTCTTTGTATCAATGTTATAGATTAACTTGTCATTAGTGTCTTCAACATTTAGAACATAAATACCACTAGTGCATGGAGAATATCCATAGAAAATGTTATCATGATAAATGTTGCATTTATTATTCCTAATAATAAATTCAAAACCTTTCTTGTCCAAACAAGAAACATAAATAATATTCCTACACATAGTAAGCACATAATAACAATTTTCCAAATTTAAAATAACTCGACTAGGCAAAGTTAACTCATAAATCCCTATAGCTAAGGCAATAACTCTTGCTCCATTGCCAACTTGTAGGTCTACTTCGCCTCTAGCCAATGATCTACTCCTTTTTAGACCTTGCACATTAGTGCAAATGTGAGATCCTGATCCATTATCCAATACCCAAAAATCAGAAGTAGATAAATTAAGTTCTATAACATGAATACCTGAAAAGGTAGTCGCACTACCCTTCTTATTCAAATCATTCATATATAGCTTGCAATTTTCTTTTCCAATAACCTGACTCATTGTAGAAATAGTATATTCCCTCCTTTGGTGGCTTTGCTTGGGGTTCAGTTTTGGGTTTAGGCTTGGGTTTGGGCTTAGGCATCTGAAAGCCTTTGTGAGTCTTGCCCTTTCCCTTGCTCTTTCCCACTTTTTTCATACCCTTTCCCTTATTGGCCATTAGAACATCCTTGGTGGTATTCTTGATGTTCTTTTCAGCAGTTTTAAGCATCCTATGCAACTCTGAAACAGTTTTGTCCATACTATACATATTGAAATTCATGATGAAACCATCATAAGCTTCAGGCAAAGATTGGAGAATGATATCAACAGCCAATTCTTATTCAATCTTGAGACCAAGTTTGTCCAAGTGTTCAAGATGACCCTTCATCTTGAGAACATGAGGACTCACAGAGCCGCTAGCAGTCAACTTGCAGGAGAGCAATGCAATGATGGTATTGAACCTTTCAATTTTGGCTTTCTCTTAGAACATTTCCTTGAGATTGCCTATTATAGTATAAGCCTCCATTTTCATCAGTTGTTTTTATAGCTTAGCCTCCATGCATCCAAGCATGAGACAAGTGACAACAACTGAATTATTGAGATGCTTACTATAAGCATCCTTTTGTGCTCTAGGACCATTAGCAGCTGGTTCCTCTAGGATGGGTTGATCAAGGATATATTCATTTATTTCTTGCCTAAGAATAATTCTTAGGTTTTTGTACCAGTCAAGAAAGTTAGTCCCATTGAGCTTATCCTTCTCAAGGATTGATTGCAATGACATGGTAGATGCAGTGTTTGAAGTCATTATCTACAACAAAAATATATATATGGAGTACATTTAGTATTTTACTATAAATGAATGAGGCATAATAAAACTTCCACTAAATTTTCTTAAATAATAAACCCTCAACATGATTTCAACAATTGAAATTTCTTAGTGGGCCAAGATCCATATTTCACCCTACTTCACGTAAGCTTTGGCTTATCACTTAAAGTGTGGCTATTTAGGTAGGTAACACTTTACCAATTACATCTCATGTAATTCTTGGATATTTATAGGATATATGTACTGGTATATCCTATTTAATGCCCTAGGTCCAAAACCGTTTTGATAACCTAGTTAAGTCAAACCAATTCAAACATATGGATATCACCATTATCCATCTTATCTTATTTAGATGGCTTTATACATAATGCTTTGGCATAACCTATATATAGCAATCCAAATCTTGATAAGTGTTGATCAATGGGAGGCATTTTTAATGACTTAATAATAAATGAGGGTTTAGTTGGTTTTTATCTTATTTAGATATTACCATATTGCATCACATGCATAGTATATAAAATAAGATAAACGTGACATAGCATGGCCCATATCTAAATTGATCTTCATAAGCTAATATGAAGATCAAAGGTCAAGGCTAGGTAATATTACAAATATAAGCTTGAGCCTTCAATTTGGATCTCCATCTTCTATAATGGACCTCCTTCTTGGGCTCCCATCTTTGGATCATCATCATGGGCCTCCAACTTGTACTTACACCTTAGGCCTTGATTTACATTACATAACTTGTTATAATTTAAACTATTCTATTACTATCTAATAATAATAAAATAAAATAATTACAACAAATAAAATAACTCGCAGGCTGTATTTAAAATTACAACCCATAAAAGAATTAAATCCAATCAGATTGGTCTAAGGGCCATGCTATGCACCATGCATTTAACAACATACACATATTGCATAACAATTCAATTAACATGGAAATTTAATTATTATGTTCAAAGACAATTGTATGACAAAACCATTCGGGGTTAAGGGGCAGCGCCCCTTATGGGGTCATATTTAATTATGGGTGATTCAATCCTAATTAAATTTACTTAAATGGAATTAAAAAGGAAATTCAATAATATCAAATTATTTGTCTTTTCATACTAGATAATTATGTTACTTGATTCAGCTTGAATATAATGATGGATACATACAATCGATATGAACATTTAATCATTGGAAATCTGAAAGAATTCTCCTTTAATGTATTTTTTTTTTGGTGTTATGATAGACTTTTTTCATTTATAAGTAAATCATCAATTAATAATTATTCATGATTAAGTGTTTAAAAATTTAGAAACTTGAAAATAATTATAAATATATATGATTGATATGAACAACTAATAATTGAAAATCTTAAAGACTTCTTCTTTATTATATCATTATATGTGTTATGACAAACGTTTTTCGATATGTGATTAAGCGTTCATTACTTTAGATCACAATAATATTTGTGCTTAAATAATTCTATATTATATTATTGGATTTCATTGTTGCATAACAATAATTGTTGCTTTATAGTTGTGTCAACACTATATTTACTAGTACTAATTTCATTGGCTATTTAATTTATGAGTGGATAATAATAATTCTTATATTCTTTGACTGACCATAACTTTTTTGTATGACTAGGTCGATTAGTTATAATGCATTTTCTGGGAGCATTCCGAAGGAAATTGGAAATCTTAAAGAACTCAATATTCTGTAAGATTATCTTTTACAATTAAATCCTCAAATCTAATCCTATATTATGCCTCAATAATCAATCTTGCAACTATGTTTGGTTTCTTACTTTCTAAAGAGATAAGGTTTCCACTTAAAAAGGTATAATAAATAGTAGTTTAGAATTTATCCTACAAGTAAACATTCATAACTATTATCAACATAAATTTAAACAGTGAATCCATTTTCTAATTTGAATAGTATTTTTTTCCTAGAGTAGGCTTCAAATAACTCAAAATTCTTCTAACAACCTATATGTATTCCTCATTTATGTGATGTATATATTGAAATACAACTTTCATTAAAAATGTTGGGTTTCGTGATACAAAACACAGTGAAAAATTAAAATTTTTATCATGTACCTGAACCCGAATCCATGCAATTTGATTAATTGATTTAGTTAGGGTTTCCAAAACCTTACCACAATCACAAGTAGAGGCTAGATTGCTGGAAGGAAGAGAGGAGGTTCACACCGGTGACACTCTACCTCGAGCTTTTTGCTTTCCTTGAACAGATTGAGACGTCTCCAAAAGGATGCGTCCTCTACTGGTATCCACACGAACTGCCTTGATTCAAAATGAATCTATGTGTGCTAGCACCTTCTTGATTGTCTCAAAATCAAGAACGAATGAACTCTCTATGTTTCATTTTCTCCAAGGAAGAGAAGATAAATTTTAGGTGGCAGAATGTTGTGTGTGTGAAACCCTAGAGAACATGATATATATATAGACTTCTCATTTAGGGTTTCACTTACCAAAACACCTTTTGGTATATACCACATTTAATTCTGATTTGATTTTAAATACCAAAATAGAAATATATTTTCCTATTTATTTAAGATAACCATTACCTTAAATAAATGAGTAAATAAATATATATTTATTTATTTATTTATTTTCACAGAGTTTAGGTGGGCTT
>CATIWK010112840.1:0-12288 GCA_949634005.1 Mallotus japonicus
AAGAGAAACCAAAGAGAGAAAGCAAGAGAAGTGATTTTTCAAGCCTAAGAAGACTAGTTCTTTGGAGAAGAAAGAATCTTCATAGCATTCAATCATCAAAACAAGCTCTGAAGGCTGAGTTAGGAGCTCCAGGAATTTTTCATTCAGTGAGAATCCTTACTTCTAAGTTTTAAGCTTCAGTTTTATATAGAAAACATAAATTGTTAGATTTTGATTTCTTTCAAGTATCTTGTTGTTTATTTGACGTCATATGCAAGCTTGATTCGGTGAATACTTGATATTTAAGTGATCAAGTCTCTGTTTTGTCCCTATTTGTACAAATATTTGAAATACTTGGATTTTGAGAAAATATGTGATCCTGAGGCATAATGCCCCTGTTGAGGAGGCGACGCCTCTTCGTGATGAGGCGATCGCCTCATCGCCCAGAGTCATGCACGACTCTGGTTTACATTAGTATACGCTCAGTTTATTTCCTGTATATTTCTTATATTTTATACACGTTTCATGTTTAGTATATGATCAATCCATGCTTTATGTGATTATTCATGTTTACTTTCATTGCAAGTATGATTTGAGTTGTCATTTGTGAATATTCGTGGTTTGAAACTAACAGTATTTGTTGTAGGTTTAGTAGTGATTTCTGATCACTATTTTGATTAGCGAGATTAGTTTTTGAGAGGTTTTATTGGATCATTGTAATAATTGTATAAATTATTGTAATCCCTAATCCTTTCCCCTTTTGTATTGAATGTATGAATGTAATATTCTTTCATTTATTTATTCAAATTGCCAAGGTAATAAGCAAGCAAATGAGACTAATGTGCAAACGTGGTAACACTTGAAAATTGAAAGCATGTGTGACCAATTTTTAATAAGGAAATCATTCGATAACTAAAGGTAATAATATATAAAACACAAACGGAGGCCAACCGCAAGGTCGGGTGGGCATTCGAAGCCCATACCTAGTTTCTGAACCCGATCTCTGAAGACGGCTTCTGGGTACCTCCGTGGAATCTAGTTGCTGTAAGTGTGTCCCGGCTTTCATCCAGGTGGCGACTCCATCTCCGTTAATGGGCCCAAAGCCCATATTCGTATATCCTAGTAGGCCCTAGGCCTGCACAGTGCAGTGGTCGCCAACACTTGGGTGCGCGCTAAACCCCGCCGCCTACAGATATTTGTAAACTAATTTAGTTATTGCTCATGTACTATAAGGATAAAATATAATTTTGTAAAAAATAATTATTTACCTACACTATGCATGGATGGGGGGAAAATAAAGGGAAGGGAAGGGAATTGGAGGAGAATGAGATTTTATGTTATTTGACAACTCCAAATATTTTTAAAGGGAAGGGAATTGAAGGGGAATTATTCCCCCTCATTCCCCTTACAGAAGGCGAAAATCATTACACCCCATATTGGGGTGTAAATAATTTCCCCTCCTAGGAGGGGAAATCAATTTTTATAAGTAGACGTTTTTATCCCTATTATTTTATTGATAATTCTAAAATAATCCTTTTATATATTTAGGTTTTTTCTTATTTTTTTATGTTTTCTTTCTTTTCTAATTTGTTGTTCTTGCTTCTCCCAAGAATTATTTTTAGGTTGGTTTTTTCCCTATATTTTTATGAATAATTTTTTTATATTACTAGTTTATTAATAAATTTTTATATTGATAAATTAGTATACCTATGTAAATCATGACATATTTTATAGAAGAATAAAGGTAAATCAACAAAATATAAGTATAATTTAAAATATCAAAATTATAATATAATATAAATGTGTGGGCATATGTATTATATAAATATAATATATTGGTTTAGTCATCTTTTTACAATTATTATTTCATTCTCCTTCTACTTATCCAAACACAATTCTAATATTTCTCCTTACTTTACCATTTCATTTATTTTTTATCATCCAAATACAATTGAATCTAAAATTTCTCTTCCCTCCCCTTCCCCTTCCCCTTCCCCTTGTGTTGCCATGCATAGTGTTAGAATTTAAGCAGTATTGAAATATGTATATTAGTTTGTTAGTTAAAAAATAATACTAAATTATAATATTAAATATTTTATTTTAATAAAAATTAGGATTTTTAATGGTTTTGACACATTAGTTTTTAAAGTGAATACTCAAATATGAAGATAGACACTTGTCAAATTTTTGACTTAATGACTTCTGGACTCAGTATTTAATATATATATATATATATATATATAGATATAGATTTATTCAGCTGCTAAAAAAATTTAGGAATTTAATTATTTTCTAAAATTACATGTATAATAGTAAATGTATATTTAGCCACTTCTTTTTTTTTTTTTCTTCAATTCACTCTTAAGATATCATGGATCACTTGCGAATTACAATTATGCTAAATAATATTTATTATAGCAAAAAAAAAAAAAAAAAAAAAAATTGAACCCTGGCAATATACTTGCTAAGTGTACATCTCAATATTATCACAAATGAATAATCAATTTCTAAATCATGGAAAAATAGTCTCAATGTTGTCATAAATGAATAATCAATTCTAAGTTATGGAAAAATACAATGCATATCGTTACATAATCTACACGCTGTAAACTAAATTCTACATTTGGATATATTCAAGTTCAAAATTTTCTTACTATATACAAATTGTTCTCTTAGAGACATTGCCTAATAGACCTGCAATGATGCTCCAAGATTGCTGAGCCTGAATGCTTAACACTCAGACCTGCAATGATTCCATCGGCCTTAACGCTTAGAAGCTTAAATATCAAAGAATGAGATTGAGGTAAACGGATTTCCATATTTCTGAGCCACCACCTTGCTTGCAAGGACGAAAATGAAGATATGATGGAATCCTGAATCCACAGCCATGCCAATTAAAAAACACCTTAATTGTTTGCTTTCTAAATGTATGGACCAAAAGAGCTCAGCAAGCTGAGGAGAATGCGCATCCTGTATCAATATGACATCCATCCAGTGCATTTTTCTACGTAAAAAGCATCTTCAGCTCTTCAATACGTGCAGTTCGAACTTCTTGATCAGTTAAGGCACCAGATATTATCCGTTGCTTACGTGCTTGCACTGCTTCCATTCTTTCCTCAACAGTTCCCTGTTTAAGTCACACCAATGGAACTTAATTAACAGAAAATAAGCTACTCAAAGTTCCCCGTTAAAGCACAAAATGGAAGATCCTACTTTTTCTTCAGCCAGTTGCTTGTATTTAGACAACAGTTTACCTAGGTCAAATTCTCTTGACAGATAGATAGCAAGTGCCATAACAGTGGAAGAGAAGTACATAAGCTCCAACAGTATGATCCCAAGCAAAGGATAAAAATTTACCTTTACAATGAACCGCTTGATCATCACTTGTTTTGTTTGTCCAATGCGATGAATACGCATGACAGCTTGTTCCTCAACAGCCGGATTCCACCAAGGATCCTACGGAAAACATGAGTGTTAATCTATTGATCATAAAATAAATAGCGAACATAGAAAAAACACCAAAGAAAAAAAAAGAATGTAGTATGTTGGATATACGAAGAACTATGAGTAGCATAATCATTCATAACTTAGTCACGTGCAATTATTAGACAATATTTTGATGGTACTCTCGCCTCCAAATTTCTCACAACTAACTGTTAATTGATAAGCATCGTAAAAATGCTTTATCAAACAAAAGATTAGTCAAAACGAAAAGCATAAATCAGAAGCAACCAAAAAAGTTGTTCATTCATTTTGTGGAACCGTAAACAATATAGAATCATTAAGAACAGGATAGTTTTTTTTTTTTTTTTTCATGAACTCAAAAAAGCACTGCCTCTGGCATATCTCAGTGTGCTCAAGTATACACAAATGGAAATGCTAAGGGGGAAGAAAAAAACAAACTGTCCACTCAAGGCACTATAGCATAGATTCAAATGAGTTCAATCTTGTGCATACCATGACAAACGCATTGGAAGCTGCAGTTAGATTTACCCCAACACCACCAGCCTTCAGTGACATCAGCAATACCTGATTGCACAACCACACTCCGATGATTGAACTCAAGCTTTCTAATAGACTATGACATCTCAATCTCTATAACAAAGAGGAAAAATAAAAATGATAGGAAAAAAGGAAAAACAATCCACAGACCAGGATACTTTCATCCTCTGAAAACTGCTTTATTACTTTTTCCCGCTGCTGCTGGTTTAGAGTTCCATCCAGTCGAACATAGGAAATGCCATTCCTTGTCAGTATGAGAATTTATTAGTATCGACATAGATAAGATGGCTGAAACTTGACATATCAAGCATTTTTTCCCATACTACAAACAGTTGAAAATTTCATGAATGCAGGGCACAACAAAAGAAAACACATAAAAGAACAGCTATTGAGATAAAAACTCTACTCTGACATCATTTCAAATAAATCCTCCAATTGACAAAATGGACTTAAACCATTTGTGGCATTTAAACTGAGAAGGTCAGGATTGTCTACTCTAGCAATCTTACAACAGGTAGCCAGATAGACTCCAAAGCAGAATCAACCCCAGCAAGATGTCCATGTTCGCCATGTTAATCTACTTACTTAAAGCATATAACTTAGAATTAATATTAAAATTAGTGCTTATATTAGCATGCACATCACTCAAAATCTTTATGCAGATAGAAATCCACACCTTGAGAGAGGGATTTGTAGGAGATCCAGAAAGGCAGTCCATTGGCTGAAGAGAATGCTCTTAGAGCCTGACGAACGAAGATTTTCAAGTTCTTGCAATAGAACAACTATTTTGGATGATTCCACCCAATTTTTTTCAATATCAATCTGGAAGCGACTGTGAGTTGGTGCTGTAATAAGTTCCTGCCTCGTGATGGTTTTCCTATAGAGCAGAACAACACAACTTGTAAGAGAAGAAGAGTCCATAACAAAAGGATTTCCTAGAGAACAAAGTTTAAACCTAAGATGAAAAACTAAAAGATAACTATCATAGAAGCGGTACGAAGATACCTACAAACGGGACATAAACCAGAAGTAGGATTTCGCCAGCTTGCCAATAGACACTCCCGGCATAAGCAGTGAGCACAAGGTGTCAATACTGCATCTTCAAATGCTTCAAGACATATAGGACACTCTCCCTGTTCCCCCTTGCGCAGCTCTTCCACAACCTCTTCAATATATGCCCGCGATGGCACATCTTTGGTCTCTCCTTCCAGCATATTCTGACCACCTTTGAGGAAGCGCTTTGCTAGCTTATTTAGATCAGAATAGTCTTGTGTATCACCTCGACTGAACATGTTAATGTCACCCATGACCAACAACATACATTTTTAAAAATTAAAAAGTGAGAGAAACATGCGACAGTAATTTATAACAAATTACGAGACAAATATCTAGTGCCTTTCTTTGTTGTTAGAGTTGTCACCGGTCTACAAACTCCACAAAGTGTGTGTCATATGATGATCTTGATGGCAAGGAAGTGATGAACTGATGATAAAATGAGCTAAGAAATGAAAATAATGATGGGGAACACTAAACAAGGTTGGACAGGAGCTCATATTTTAGCAATAGTGCAACTCCTCAACATGGAAAGAACAAAGCAACTAGACAAGGAAACAAGCTGTAAAATTGAGAAAAATGGCTCCTTTCTACTTAACCATCTAAAATAAGTGTATTCCAATATTTGGTACAGAAGTACCACTCAGTTCCCTTCAAAACCACCAACCCCACAAAATCCCCAACAATCCAGGTGAATAGAGATGACAAGCTAAGAAAGTTAAGGTTCACACCTCATCACAAGAAATGGATGATCACAGCACTGACGAAGACGTAAAAGTAACTCCAAGATTGAAGCATAATTATGAAGAGCTCTCCCTTGCTCTACAAATTGATCAAACTTCACCTGGAGATATTCACCTCGACATGTTACATGAAAAACATGAAAAAGAAGTCGTTAAATAAAAGCATAAAAGGCAATCATTCAAAATTAATTATAAACCTTGGATCTCTTAAACAAAGCCTCATAGAAATCTCTTTCAGCTTCTGTCAATTCACAGTATACCACCTGAATATCTGCAGGAGGCAGAATGAGAATTGGCCTGCAACAAGCAAATACCTTTAATGATGATTTTAGGGAAGACACAAAACAGATGGTGTACTATACCATTAGACTAGAGACTCACCTGCCTTCTCGATCTGTGCTAGACTTTGTTCTCCTTAACATAATTGGCTTTAAAATGGACTGAACCAACTTCAGCCCTCTTTCATCACCTTCCTCAAATGGTTTTTGGATGAGTTTATTCCACCTATGCACGTAAAAAAAAGAAACAAAAAGCCACACAGTTGGCAAATTAAATCAATTCCAAAGAAACATTTTTTGCTTGAACCAGGTGGGGGGACAAAGCAGAGTGGCATTTTCAGCATACAACATAACAAACACCATTTAATTATCTACTTTCAATATTTTAACACAAATATATTACTGATTTGATTTTAGCAAGTCGCTCTCTGTCAAAGACCTAGTCTAAATTCTCCATTGATTGTTTCATCTACTAGTCTTATTTTCCATGTTCTACTGTCCACTAATAATGAAACAGGGAAAAACAAATTTATCCCAAACTAAAGAGGCAAGTTCTAAAGAATCTAAAAAGTTTTGAAAGTCAATTTGAGTGAGATATACTATACTCACTAGTGGACAGACATAACCTACTACCAGAACAGTTCAGCATACAGAAAACTGCCTTCTCAATTAGTAATAAACAAATAAACTCTGATATTTCCATTTGTGGTAAAAGAAATTTCCATAAAAAGTTTTCAACCAAAAGTCGCTTTAAGTCCTACACCATTCTCAAGAACTAACTGTAATTGATTCATCACTTCAGAAATAAATTTATTGGCTTGACCAGAACTATATATACTACTGTATGGTGAAGAAATAGAAGAAAACATACCATGCCCAACTTTCCCAAGGTTCCACCTTCAAAAACCGAAGAAGGCTGTAGATATCCTCTAGATTATTCTGAGACATGAAATTACACATCAGAGAGTATAAAATTTAGAATCCATATCAATAAAATTTGATAAAGGAAGTAAAATGTCAACTAAAATAAATTGTTTTGATAAGCAAAAATTTCTGTTGCATACAAATAATGCAAAATGTGTTACAGAATTCTACACTTCTACAAACAAAAGAACAGTTATACAAATACAAGTGAAACATATTACCTGGATAGGAGTTCCAGTGAGACACCAGCGGCGATCAGCAATTAGAGCTGCAGCAGCAATGGAAATTTGACTTTTTGAAGATTTTATGGTATGTGCCTCATCAAGAACCACTCTAAACCAGTGAACAGAGTAAAGTCCCCCATTCTCTTCAGCATTCTGGAAACGGGAAAACAGAAGAAAGTGCTATTTTATGTTTGAAGTTGTACATAATAAAGACATGTCAAAAAGCAACATTGTTTTAACTACCTCTGCTGAAAACTCTGAAGCTAATACTCCATATGTGGTTATTACAACATCATACTGCGCCAGAAGTTTCGCATCCTTTGCCCTACTTTGTCCATAATGAACGTATATAGACAAAGACCCAGGTTGTGCATGAGTTTCTATCTCTGCCTGACAATACACTCAAATGCTTAGAATGACTCGTAAAGATGACAGGTTGATTAACAAGGTGAAATCTCATACTTCAAGCACAAACCAACTTTCACATATTCAAGTATAGCAACTATATTTATAAAATGAAAAAGAGACAAACCAACAAATGGCAATCACAGCATGCATAAAAATGGCAACAAAAGTACCTTCCACTGGCCCAAAAGAGTCATAGGACATATAATCAAATTGCCACCATTTACAAGAATCTTCTTTTGCTTCATCAACTTATCAAAGCCTGAAAATTTTGTAGCCTTCTTTTGGGGATTTGGCAGCTGATCTGAAGTATCATTGACTTGCACATTTTCACCAGATTGCTGACTCATAAATTGACTACTTGATGTCCCACTCCTTTCTGAATGAGTAAGTAGAAGAGATATGGTCATAATGGTCTTCCCAAGTCCCATAGAATCTGCCAGAATCTTCAAGAAAGTATTATAGTCAGCTACCAGTAGATAGCAAAAAGAGCCTAACTCAACTCAACTAAGCCTTAGTCCCAAATTAATTGAGTTCAGCTAGATAGCAAAAAAAGCTAACTATATAGAAAGTAATGGGATCGGATTGCATAGGGACATACCCCTCCCCTGGCCATTTGAAGTGTGCTTGGAAATTCCACTGAAGCATCACCTGAAAATGTATTCAAATAGACAACAAGCTGCCTCCTGACGGAACAAGTTAAAAAAATAATTATCCGTCTGAGAGTAAAAACATTGCATATTATGCTATAAGTATGCAACATACTGGTCCGCTAGATGGTAAGCCTCCCAACATGGATGAAGTGATGTTGCTCCATCATCTGTATATTTTCCCTTCTCCAGCTGAATCATCCAGTGCAGAGCCTGTTTTTGGTAAGGCCGAAGTTCACACTGAAGTGTACTTGGAGGATGCATTTCCTAAATCATAATAACTCTTATAAGTAATTCCACCCTGTAGCTGCATTTGTCAGCTTCACATATTCGGTAAGACTTTCTCATAAAATAAATACCTCTAATTCAGAGTTGTCTCCAACACCAACAATATTGTCAAGATCCATATCTGAAATGGACTCCTCATTTTCAACTTCATTTCCATTTTTTGATTGATTCTTTGACTTGCAGGTATGTAACAGTGATTTAGGAATGCCAGAACCATCCTGTGAAGGCAAAATTACTGGGTAAATTCCACTGAGAGAAGAAAATAGTTGTATGGGACATATATAGCTTTTTGTACCTTTGAATTCAAAGGTCGCTTCCTTGTGTACAAATCAGTAGGTGTAAATTCGGCCTGGCAATCAAAAAGAATCAATTAAAACATTTGGATGGCAAAACCAAGTCCCATGTAACAAAATTTCCTGTTATCAAACATTCAACTTTGAGAAGCCATAAAAGAGTCAGGAGTCAGATGGAAAACTATCACCTTCTTAAAAGGGGTCAATCCAAGCAACCGGAACAAATTTGGAAGAGGATGAACAACTGTCTCCTCAGTGGAGTTGCTGGATACCTTAAGTGAGGTCTGTTGGTGCATGTGGAACATAGCACTATTAATGTATACACTGGCACAAAGTCAAGAATCATCAGTAACTGTACATGGTACCTAGCAGATAGAGTATCAACCCTTAATATAGAAATTTTTGCAGCATTACTATTGTGCAGCCACACGCTTGTGTTCTAACAAATATATGATGTAACCTTAGAGTCGTTATTTTTAATAACCTCACCTTATTTTCAAAAGAATGGTATCCATTATCCCCAGGACATCAGGAGCTGACTTACAACAACCCTCAACTCTGACCTTCTTATCTCTAACAAGCGGCAGAAGACACCGAGCCCACTCATTAGGTATTCGACCAACCTGCCAAAGCCACTAAAAAGATCACAATCCAGCACAGCAAAAATCATACGTACAGCTTATATCATTCGCCACCTTAAAACATTTCCTTCTGGTCACAATACTTAGCTGCAATTCCAAAACTAATGATTTTTGCAAATGCACCAAATACCATTCCATTATAGAAATCATACACACAACTTATATACTGCATCAAAAACCTATATTTTAATCACAAAGTACCTATAATAATCATCAACATTCTAAAAGTAATGAAAATCAAAACTATACCTCCCCACTCTCTCTAGTGGAAAATCTAACAATCTCTGAACAAGCTGCAGCAGCTTGTCTTCCTTTCCCAAAAACCTTCCCTGGCGAAGGCGAACTTGAATTATTGCTACTTTTCAATGGAAATGTAAACATAACCTCATCACCAGCTCTCAATTTCCTTCCTTTACTCGTAGACAACCCCACCACATCACTGCTCCCTACATACCACCATTCACTCACATTCTCATTACTACCATCTCCCACCCGATCTCCACCGCCAGTAGTCTCCACCTTATCAATCAAATCACGATTCTCAGCCTCTTTAATCACCAACTTCGGTGTGTCTACAGCAGGGAGTTTAGGTTTAGGGTTTGAATTGGGGGTTTTGTTGGGCGTTTGAGGTTTTAGCTTAGAATTGAAATTAGGAGTGTCGAATATGATATTGATAGCAGCTGTAGCATCGTATTTAGACAAATGGAGAGCTCTGATTATGTCCATGTCGGAGAATTCAGGGCCGACGATTGATCGGACGGTGGTGAGGAGGTCCTCCGTAACCTTGTTTCCCATTTGGCTGTTAAAAAAAAAAATCAAAGAAAAACAAAACCCTAATCTGAAATTTGTTGCCTGGTTATGATTTTTTTTTAAAAATCAACGGCGATGGTGAAGCAAAAATTGGCGGGAGGTGTTGGTCATTGGTGCAGAAAAATGAAGCGTGCTGGATACTAATATACGTCATATTTCCCGCCACTTCCTTGGTGTTTTTGTTTTTTTTTTTTTATATATATATAAAATAAATATTGACTTAAAGCATCTAAACCTTTTGCCGGTTTACCCCGACTATTTTAACATCTCAACTTTTTAAAAATAATATTTATATTTAATTTGGATATTTAAATTATTTCATTTTAACTTTAAAAAATTATTTAGACGCTTGAAATAGTTGAAAAAGAAAAGTGTTATAAATCTTATTTTGAGCAAATTAAGTGTTTTATTTATATGATCATTTTATAAGTTGAGGAGATAACTTAATAAAAAAAAATGTCAAAAGTATGGAGAGTTGCAAATGTATTAGGTTAGTAAATATTCTCAATCTGCTTTTAGATTTTCTATTATTTTAATCAAAAGAATATATCCAAACCATAATTTTTTTTAAAAAAATTAACAAATAAAACATAAAAAATTATAAACGAAATATCGAACAAATTATATTATATATTTAAGGTTATTGCACTTTTGATCTTAGAAATTAAAAAAAAAAGTTATTGATTTATAAGCATGATATCTTCATTGATTGAGTCATAAGAAAAATTATTTTTGAATATAGTTTTTTTTTTTTTAGATTTACTCGATTCTAAACTAAATATATTTTAATATTTTTTTCAAAATACATTAATTATATTAAAAGTTATTTGCAAAAAAAAAATATTTTCTATTTTTATAATTTAATCATATTTTTATTTCGACAAATTAAAACATTCTATCCTAATTAAAAGTACTCCACTTTTATTGTCCAGTTTACGTTGGCGTGTAGTGGTGATGGTCACTGCGAGATCAATGGATTGCTGGTATCAACCATAGACACCCTTTGATTCCTAGCTAGGGTGCTGCCATTGAATGCCACTGTTGTTGAACTCATTGATGACGATGTTAAGATGTGGAAGGTATTACTTATCCGAAATGTCTTTCTGCCATTCCAAGCTGAATCAATATTGCAGCTTCCTATCAGCCCTGGATTGCGATTCTTACCCCACCCAAAATACTAACACTAACATACTAATCATTCAAACAAAGTATATAAAGAGGAAAAATAAAGTGAAAATGAATACGAAAAGAAGAAACAAAGCAATTAGTACCTTTAACGTTCAGTATAGTCATAATCAAGAAATAGAACAATACATTACAAAAGCAAATTCTCTATTACAATATGTGGCCCAACAACTAAAAGATAAAAATAAAAGCAAACATCACTAACATTTAGGACAAAGAAGAAAATAATTGCCAATGACTAGTAAAAAGCAATTCAAATAATCATGTACCATTGTTCGAAAAAAATAATAATGTTCCAAAAAAATTGAAAAGAGTATTTCCAAAAAAAAAAATACTAAAAATAAAATTTTGCCCCTGAATTTTTGATATAATAATTTAAGAAAAATATTATTTGGTGTTGTGGATCGTGATAGTAACAGTGCTGATGCAATTTTGTAAAATGATAATTCAGTTGATAGAGCTCCCTACATATGGGGGCAAAGATGAATTTTTTTTTAAAATTTGTTCTATTACTCATGGCCCGAGTCATCTATCAATATCCTTTAATTTAATTAAATGTAGTCAAGTTTTTTAAACAATCAAGTAAAGTTTCTAAACCCTTAAAGTTTGGAGTTCAGAAAAAATCTGAAGTCCGAGTATATTAAAATAAAAAGAAAAGGTATACAGAGACTGAAAAAAAAAAAAAAAAGACTTCTGCTAAAAACAAGCAGAATTACAAAGATACAAAACCAAAGATGTCTTCATAGATTGAGTCTATGCGGTTTCTTGGATACTCTTTTAGAGCGAGACATAGGAGTGACCAATATATTTTTC
>CATIWK010112869.1:0-14867 GCA_949634005.1 Mallotus japonicus
TATATATATATATATAGTCATATTTTTATTGGTAAAAAATATCACAAATCTGGCTATTAAATATAATATATAGATAGTAACTAAAATCTACCTAAATTAAAACTCATTATCACAATGAAGGTGTGTTAGATTCATAATGAAATAGAACACGGTTGACTCAGCTGTTGTTGTTGAATGGCTTAATCAGAGGTCCAGATGCGAAGGAATTTATGCAAACCTGTTTTCGCTTGTCTGGATTTTTTGAAGAGAGAGTGGAGTATAGAGGTGATTCACACTCTACGGGAAGGGAATTTTGTTGCGGATAAATTGGCTAATGACGCTCTCCTTCAGCCTCTTGGAGTGCAGGTGATTAACTCTCTTTCTGGAGAAGTGGTTCGGCTCTTGGAAGGGGACAGATGTGGTGTCGCTTGGCCCAGGAACGTGAAGGTTCCTTAGTCTCCTGGTTTTTTTTGTTGTTTGGCCTGTGTGCCCTCCTTTTCATCCAAAAAAAAAAAAGAACACAGATTTCAAGTTCATATAGTTTTGGTGTACACAATAGACTGCTATTAGATTGTGTTTAATAGAAGAAATCTGATTATCAACGATTTTGAAATCAATAGATAGTTATATTTTAAATTTTAATTAATTATTTAAATTTGAATTATAGAATATATAATCGTATTAAATTAATTATTAAAAAAAATTATTTTTTATGATGAAAAATAAGAAAGAAAACTCTGGCTTCTATAACTTATGTGACCACTTTCTTTTGTTTTTTGTTTTTTTTTTTGTCAATAACTTATGTGACCACTTTCATTGGACGCTGCTTTAACCTCTTTTGATATTGACACAAAATTAACGTAAGATGAACCTAATAGTAAGCTCAGAAGTGAATTTAAATAGAGAAGTAATAAAGTGGTAATTTTTTTATTAAAAGTATTTTAAGGTTTAAATTTTACTGTTGTCAATTTAAAGGTAAAGGTTGCTATTTCTAATTGTACAATCTATCAATCAATGCCTAGAGAGTAGCATGAAATTGATTAAAATTCATTAAACTTTAAATATTTTTTTTTTACAGAAAAATTTGAACTTTCATTCATTGAAGATTAAAAGTATATTTTGATGAAATAATAATAAGAATAGCAGTACAATCAAGAAATATCAAAATAAAATCTCACTGAAATTATAAATTTTCTTGTTATTATTCTTCAATCGTGTTGACAGAGCTTTTCTGATTTGCAACTCAACGATCCGTACACTCCACTCGGTGGCTTTATTTAGCCGTAAATCGACTCATTGATCTTTGAATGAGTTCGGTTGCAGAAATACCAACAGAAAATTCACAATAAGGAGATATTCAAATTGCATGAAGAAAACCATAAAAATCCCACTAAGGGCAAAAATTTCATAAAGGAAAACAATAGAAATTTCACTAAAGAAAAAACTTCATGAATGAAAATTCAAAATTTCAATCAAAAGATAAATAGATCAAAGATCTATATTTATTTAATGTAAAAAAATAAAATAAAACAGATAGAATAGAGATTAAAAGGAATAAAAGGGACCACCGCCGATCGAAAAGATGATCGGCGGTGGCTAAAATGAAAGTTATATAAAAATAAAAATTGAAAGAAAAGAGAAAAGAGGTGGCTAGGATTGGAATTTTATTTAAACTTTAAATACTTTTAAATAATTTTTTTTCTCTTTTTAAATACTTTTAAATAAAAAAAATTCTATCCAATCATGAAAATACAGCACGACTTACTATTTTTGCTCGTCCAGTTCATACATTCGAATGCTCGTACTAGAAAAAGAATGGAATCCAATCTCACTTGCATTTTTTTATTTACTATTATTTTGGAACTGATTTATACATCATTTGAAAATGAAAATTTTCAAGAATAATTTGAAGAATACATTTTTTACACAAATTTGATGCATTCAAATATTTAATAGTGCCTTCAAGTAGTCTGCATAATAAAGAACAATTCTTTTCTTATGTTAAAAAATTTGAATAAAAATTAATTTATAGATCAATAAAAGTAAAATTTGAACTTTATATCTTATGATATCTCTTAAAAAGAAAATAACAACTAAACCTTTACCTCAATAATGGAATGAGTTTATTATTTATACATATAATGCATTATATATATATATATTTTTTTTGCCAGCATATAATGCATTATATAATGCTTTTATTCTTTAACAAAGACACGTTATTTTTGGTAAAAAAAAAAAAAAACAAAGACACGTTATTTGATGCTTAAATAAAGAAATTGGAAAAATGAAATCTTTTATTGAGATGACTCATGCATGAACGGAATCTTAATCATCATTTATTTGTATTTGTGTATGGTATGTTTATTTTTCCAATCAATCTTGTCATATAAGTTATTCAAGTTGTATACACAAAACCAGTAATTAGATGTGAAGTAAAAACGAACTTTTTTACTTATTTTTTTTCACTCAATAATTTCACTATCACATAATTACAAGAATTCTAATTATTTTAAAATTTAAGTTAAAGGAAACCATAAAGCCCCAAGCCAGGCTGTTGGTGGGGCATAGGGTGGTTTTCTGGTTTGAGACCCATCCCTTTCCCCCTCCCTGTTTATGCTTTCCGATGTAACAAAAAAAACTATAAAAAGATAAAACTTTTTTAATATTTGTTTTTTCTTACATAAAACTTGAATCTGATATTTTATTTAAGAGAATCCAAACTCCTCACAATTTAAGCCTGGTGTTCTACATTTTGGTTGGTATGGTTATTATTTAGAATTTAACAAGTTAGTTTTGTTTGGATGTTAATAACCAACTATTTATTTTTTAGATGAATTTTTTTTCTAAATACTGACTTTTAATATTAAATTTAAACTGTTGAAAAAAGAAGTTAACATTTTTAATCACTTTAACTAACACTCACAATATTATATATTTGCAATTTCAATTGCACATTCTCTAAAATATGAATTGAAAAACATTTAAGGCAATTACAAGATCTCAAGGTATAGAGATCAATTCAACAATTCCATCTTCTACAAAATAAGAGATACAATTAATTACTATATAGTTTTCAAATTAATTTACACATCATAAATATTGTAATATTATTAAATACTAGGTTCAATCGTCAGTGAGGGAGTAGTAAAGTGGTAACTCCTCTCCAATGGCAACTTAAGGTGCAAGGTTTGATTCCTGCTGTCGTCGATTTAAAAGGGAAGGGCTGCCCCTGTTATCGATGCTAAGGTATATAAATAAAAAATACTAGGTTCGATTTGAAGAGTTAGTGGACTGTCCCCTATTGTGAAGTCGATCGACACCTGGTGCTCTCATCTCATGAAAGTTTCCTTCAGCAACAACAAATGATAAGTTCTGTGATGCAACCTTCAAACTTTAAATAAATAACTAAATAATTATTTAATTAACTAAGATCATTTACTTAATTAATATATTTTATTAGTTACAATCTAAGAACAAATCCAGTCAAGCAAAAAGAGATTGCACCAATGAGTAGTACTGTATGTTTCGCCTACCTAACAAGCTTCCCACCACAAAAACTTGCTTTCTTTCCTTCTATATAAACCTTCTTAATGAACTAACATTTTGCACCATTGAAAAGAAAGAGAAAACAGAGAGATGGGTATGTTTCTTCTATACAGTTGTTGCCTTGCCCTACTCTTGATGACCATACTTAAGAGGAGGTCACAGAAGCTAAGAGCAAACTTGCCTCCAGGTTCAATGGGGTGGCCATATATAGGAGATACTCTTCAACTCTATTCTCAAAACCCAAACATTTTCTTTGATGATAGGCAAAAGAGGTTCATTCTTTATCTTGACTGTGTCTTTTTTTTCCTCCTTTGACGTTCACAGTATATCAGATAAGTATATGAACTTTGATTATTTTGGTGTTCTGATAGTCAAATGAGTTCCGATCATTTTGGATTTTGAATTGGATTAAAATTTAAGACAACTTCTCACAGCTTGTACCAATAAATATTCATTATGTCATTCTTTAATTTTCTATATGGTATAGTTTTTGATGTTGGGTTTATCTTTTTTAAGGTATGGGGAGATATTCAAGACTCGCATTCTTGGTTGCCCTTGTGTTATGGTGGCCAGTCCTGAGGCTATCAGGTTCGTGTTGGTAACACAAGCATGCTTGTTCAAGCCAACATACCCACCTAGCAAGGAAAAATTGATTGGCCCATCAGCAATTTTTTTTCATCAAGGGAGCTATCATACTCAGATGAGAAAATTAGTGCAAGGTTCATTATCTCTAGAAGTTATCAAAAACTTGCTCCCCCATATTGAAGCTATTGCTATCTCTGCCTTGGAATCATGGTCCAGAGCTAATATTGTCAATACTTTTCATGAGATGAAGAAGGTTAGTTTATATATATATATATATGTACTCATTACGTATTAGCAGCCTGCCTTTTAACACTTGTGCGGTATAGATCGATGAATTTCATAAAATGTATGTATATATAAACTGAATATTTTTATTATAATTTATAGTATATTATTTCAAAAATGTTATTTATATATGGATTGAATAAAGCACTATGGTGCATTACATAAACATAACTTCAAAAGTCTTAAATAAAACTAGTTATCAGAGGCAGTAACATAACCATATACATTTCATGTAAAATTAAACTACTGTAAAGACTATTAGTCATTGTTGCAGACCGTCCAATTCTGATACTATATGAATGCAGTTCACTTTTGATGCTGCTGTTTTATCCATCTTTGGTAACTGCTTGGAAACTTTCCATAGAGAAAAGCTGAAAATAAATTACTACATATTGGACAAAGGCTACAACTCATTCCCAATAAATTTACCTGGAACTTTGTACAGCAAATCTGTCATGGTAAGCATCGTTGTTGTTATTATTGTTATTATTATTATTATTATTATTATTATTATTATTATTTGCATTTTATACTCTTTAATAACAGATAGTTAATGAGATTCGATCATTTTGAATTTTGAATCAGGTGTACCACATAAATAGGGCAAAACTCTCTTACAATCTATTTTTTCATATCGAAAAAAAAAATTCATGGTGGCCCACTATACAGATCAAACCGCAAAGTTACAAAAAAAACACAACAGCTCAAATGATACTGCCCCCTTCTCATGGGGGTAGTATCATCTTTAAAAAAAAAATTCATGTCTTTTTGCAACCCGTTACACACTGTTCATGTAGCGGACCGCTACGTATATCACTTCTCTTTTTCATATATACATAATATTGGAACCCAAAATCCTAATTATTTTTAAAAAATTCAAACTCCTTAATTAATTATTAATGTATCTTCCATCAATCAGCAGAAATTAACCAATTCTTGATTATCAGGCAAGAAAGGGGCTGAGCAGGATTCTAGGCCAGATTATAAGGGAGAGGAAGGAGAAGGGATTACTGCAAAAAGATCTTTTGGGTTATCTACTAAAGTTCAAAGATGAGAAGGGTCAATTTTTATCTTATGATAAAATTACTGATAACATCATTGGTGTACTATTTGCTGCTCAAGATACTACAGCTAGCCTCTTAACATGGATGCTAAAATATATTCATGATGATCCAAAACTTTTAGAAGCAATTAAGGTTTGAACTTGCAGGGAATTAATCCATTTTCTTGATAATATTAATGTTCTGTTGACTAATGAAGATCTCTTGCTTTTTCTTTAGATAGAGCACACCGCTATTTTTGAATCAAATGGAAGAGGAGAAAAATCATTGACATGGTCTCAAACTAGAAATATGCCCTTCACTAATCGGGTATGATTCACAAATTCCAACAGAGTATATATATAATACATATATATGTGTATGTGCGCGCATTTGTGCACAACAATTAGTCAGAGCTTAAATTTTGATTAAGAATAATTAATTAATTAAGTAGATATATATGATCACCAAAACTTTCAGGTTATAATGGAGAGCTTAAGGATGGCAAGTGTCATATCTTTCACATTTAGAGAAGCTATTGAAGATGTTGAATACAAAGGTATTTATATCGTTACAACCAATTTTTTAGAAATATGAGCTTCTGAGTTCCAAGTGATGAATTTATACACTTCTTTGTGTCAACTATTTTTTTTGGAAAGAAATAATTATTAGACTATTTTCTCACTTGCGAGTACCTTCCACGAGAGATTGATCATTTCTATACCTATATATAATGCTTATCAGGATACTTAATTCCAAAAGGATGGAAAGTGCTTCCTTTGTTTCGAAACATCCATCACAATCCCGAATTCTTCAGTGATCCACAAGTATTTAATCCTTCAAGATTTGAGGTATGCATGGAAACGCTTAAACAACATTTTGTTAATGCAGCAACTATAATTGGAAGGTTATTATTGTTTTTAATTATCTTGTTATCGTCTATGTGAGTATTAATATGTATTATCAGGCAGGTTTAGTTCAATCTTTTTGTCGTTTAATTATTTTCTTATGTTATATCATTAAGGTTGGACCAAAACCCAATACTTTCATGCCCTTTGGAAATGGTGTTCATGCATGCCCTGGAAATGAAGTTGCCAAGCTAGAGATGATTATTCTGATCCATCATCTGGTCACCAAGTTCAGGTATCTGCCTGTATAATTATTGTTGCTCTAGTTGATTAATAGATGTAATTATAACACTACAGTAAATATTCAAAAATGCTAAGAATCTAATGCATATATAGCTGATGATACTTACATTCGTACGTAGATTTCGTTATTAATTAATTAAAGCCAGCATAAGCATATTATTCCTGTCAAGATTACATAACCAGACCAAGAAAAGATGCGACTCAAAAGTGATTCTGGAATTTCTTGGAGAATCATTACCCGTCATTTCATAACAAGATTAGGGACACTTGTGTGAAATTAAATAAGAATCTTGAATTAAAAAGCCAGTGAGGGAGTAGTCAAATGACGACTCCACTCTAAGAGTATCCTGAGGTACAGGGTTTGAATTTAACCGTCGTTAATTTAAAAGGGGAGGGAGGGTTTGAATTCTGCTGTCATCAATTTAAAATGAGAGAATTGTGCAGTCCATCAACGCTTAGGTAGTGTCACTAAGGCACTATGGGTTGCAAAATTCAAATTTTACTACTGTTAATTTGTGAGATTAATTTTTATCTGTTTTAAAAGGGGAAAATTGTCCCCTATTGTATAGTCCATCGATATTTAAATCATTTGACTCCTCTATTAATAAAAAAAATAAAAATCTTAAAATAGAAGAAAGAAAAATTTACATATACTCTTTCTTATTTATTTCTTAGTCATTTATTAATTGTTGTTAGATGAATGGTGTTGCAGGTGGGAAATAGTAAGGTCTCTAAGTGGGGTTGAATATGATCCATTTCCAGTGCCTGAGCAAGGCCTCCCTGCTAAATTTTGCAAAGAATCTAGCAACCACAGCTGGCCATGATAATTATATATATATATATATATATCCTCTCATTTTTGTGCTCATCTGGGGTTAGCTTTTTCTTTTTTTCCCCTCCATTAGTGTCATTTGCCTACAAATAGTATAATAATGTGACTTTTGATAGGGAAATATATGACTTTTTGAGAAGGGGTTTTGGCTTTTCTTATGTTTAATTATGTGTTTGGACCTCTCTAAATGGACTACTTTCTCTTCCATCTTTCAATTTCTACACACGTATGTAAACTAGCTAGCTAGCTTTCATATCTTTGCGTTGATGCTGTGATTTATCAAAGATGTAACGTTTTAAAATCACTTTTTTTCTTTTCTTTTTATATGCATTCATACCCACCCAATTCACACTCGTGCCAAATGTTAAAATCAAACGATGAAAAGATCGATGAATCCTTATCGCTGTGGTTTGCCAAAGCAACACTATTGTTCCTATAAGTAGTCCAAATGACAAAATGTATAGGCATCAAGATACGGAGAGTAAGGTTCGAATCTTCATCACAATTTAAAATTAACCATTTCAACCATTCAAAAAAAAAACAACAAAGCGACACTACTTATACCACTATATTCCTCAACTTTAAACAACACAATTTAAATATTATATTGCAAAATATTAAAAAAAAAGGTAGCTGCTAGATGGCTCTAAATTGTTTCTTAGTTACATATGTTATAAGCTAAATATAGAAATCTTTTCTACATTTGGATTGTTCGATTTTTTTTTTTCATATTATTCAAGATTTATGAGGATAGAAAAAAAATATAAAATTATGCAGGTAATCTTTTATTCTTATATATATTTTAATTATTTTATATTTATATAATAAATTAATAAAAAAATATATTTTTGTAATATGTAGACATTAAATATATAAATAGTATATTTTAAATATTTCACATAAACACTAAATAATTAATTTGTACAAGTCACTTAATATGATTATTGATATTACTATAAATATATATAGTCTTGATGTATTATAAGGATTTTATTTATTTAATTTATAAGTTCAAAACTTTTAGTTTACTGATATGTTAAAAAAAAAAAGTTTTAGTTTACCGGCCTTAGGAACTTATAATAATACTGTAAGTACTTGTGAGCTATTTAAGAATGATTAATTGACTGTAAGGCCACTTGTAGTAATTGGATGGAAGGGCAGCCATGGTGAAACATGCATAATAAAAGAACAGCATGCAGATGCAGTAGAGTAAAAAATGGACAAAAAAGAAGAAACAAATTATAATTATAATTTGTGTTCAAAAAACAAATTATAATAATAATTTAAGGGCAAAAGTGTCACCAAACTGTTCACACAACAACCTTGGTTCTCTTGAAATGTACCGTTACAGATTTCTACAAATATACTACAGCTACAAGCCCACAATGTGGCATGAACCAGTCCTGAATCCTCCGCATAGGATGGGCTGTCAACATGTGTAGACCTTTTCCATTCTAGTATCCATATGATGTCCTCTTCATCAGCCTGATGAACTCCTCAAAACTGACTTCTCCATCATCTGTTCATTTTATTAGTCATCCAACAAATTTAAGCAAGATAACAAAACCATCTCTACTGATAAAATTAAATGGGAAAATAATTGCATGCAAATCTAGCAATCTCCAATTTATAGAAATTAAAGCATCAAGTGGTGTCACTAAACTTCTTTTTATTTTTTTTATGACAAGGATCAAACAGAGCATAAATGAATTTTATAATCTATAGTTGTTGTCACCCAAAAACAATATTCTAAACTTGACCAAAACATAAGTAAACTTACGATCTCTATCAGCTTCCTCAACCATCTCTCTTATCTCTCTGTCAGTAAAGTTCTCACCCAGATCCTTTGCTATTCGCTTAATGTCATCAACAGAAATCTTTCCCTGAATCAATACATATGGAAGAATAAGAAACCAGCAAAAATAAACAAAACTATAGACAAATAAATAAAACCTCACATTTTTGTCTTGGTCAATAATGCGGAATGCTTTTGAAAGCTCCTCCTTAGTATCCCTTTCTCCAATCTTGGCTGTCATCATATGTACAAATTCATCAAAATCAATTGCACCACTTCCATCCTTGTCCACATCCGCAATCATTTGATTAATTTGCTGCAGTGTAAGATTTCAGCAAATATGTAAGCAATGCAGTCAAATTCCATGAAAGAGAATTTCCGTTGAAAAGAAAAATATTAATCAGGAATGAATTATTCTGATTCTTCACTGGTAGTTATAGACACCAATCCGGCAAATATATTATTACTGAATCCAATTTGAACTACCAGCGAGGGCATAAGAACCAGAAAAGAAACAATATGAAGCAACGCATCACAAATGACTAGACTTATGAGCTATGAATCGTTTTCCAATTTGATAATATATACTTCACTATTCTAGTTACCCACTTTATGAGTAAGAAACCAGGGAAAATAATGATGAGTTTCATATACTTAAGCATCATTAGCCAGTTACCTACTCACACAGTTCCAATACGACCATCAGAAAAAGAATTTAGAGTCATGGTGAAGTACCCCAACATTTTTTGCTTCGTTAGCCACAGTCAAATAATGGACAATTAGTAAAGACAAATATAAAAAAGGAGTAGTAGTATGCAGACAATTCTAGCAATTGTTGGCAAAATAATGAAAAGGTTAAACTTGGTGATCATCAACCACATTTACATGAAAAGGATACTAAGTAAAACTGATTTGGTAGATAGCAACATCAGCTTGAAGTTTAAAGACAAAAGCCAATAAATGCAAAAACATAAGCTATAATAAGCAAAACAACAGTGCCAAATTGTGCCCTTTACCAAGCTAAAGTCATACCAATTCACTTGTCATTGTAATAGATTTTTTTTTTTTTTTTTTTTTGTCAAGAAGACCTACTGTTCATGCACCAACATGTAATAGATTATGTAAAGCATAGTATGAGAAATAAATACTTCAAAAAATGTTCATTAACTAAGACATAGAAGGTACCTCTTCCGTCATTTCAAAACCGAGGGCCCTGTTATATAAGATGATTTTAGTTTCAAATTTTTCAAGGCTCAAAAACTCAGGCAATCATAGCAAGTATGATGAGATATTCATACCTCATGGCAACATTCAGCTCTTTGGCATCAATAGTACCTGAACAACATAGCACAATAAATAAATTAAAAGCAACTGAAGACATTAAGTACACAACAAAGCCAAAATAGCAACAAGAATTTTTCATTACCTGAGCCATCAGTATCAAACAACTCAAACGCTTCCTTAATTTCTTGCCTCTTCTGTTGACTTAGCCCATGATGACGTCCTCTGGGTTTAACATCTTTCCTAGATGCTCCTCTGTAAAGACTTTCCTGTTGTTGAGGTATTACGCATTTTTATGAACAGCATTTAAAAAGTAAATCAACTAAGTCTCAACGAAATTATTAAAATTTTTATTAACATATCTAACGAAGAAAAGCAGCATAACAGTTAGGCATGTGAATAACCATAGGCCTCCAAAGCAATGAAAATTCAAGCGTTTTCATAATTAAACATCATCAAATTAATAAATAAACCCAATTCAAATCAATCTAACTTTTATAACTAGACATCCTCAATCACGCCAAATCTAAGAATGGCTCACCAAATTATAAAACTGAGTGCTTCCAGCCATGCAGGACTTACAGGCACATTGCAGTAATAGCAAAGAGTTTTTTGAAGCAAGATAATTGAACTCAAAGGCAAGAACACAACCAAAAACACCACGATCATCAATTCTAAAGGTGACAACTTTCAACGAATTGGATAGTAATAAGTCTAAACTAAACCACTATCAACTTTCAATATTTTCCATTGCTATTCATCCATTCAACAAACCACATAAACATGAATTTTACCTAAAATCAACCCCAAAAAAAAAAAAAAAAAAAAAAAACACAATATTCAAAACAATTCATAATCAGATACATCAGAGTGCTAATTCATCTTAAAGATTTAAACTGTTAAACAAACAAACAAAAAATTAAATGGAAAAATCAACAAAAATTGTAGAAAAACGAAAAAAAATTAGGGTTTTGGTAGAAAACTAACCATTGAATTTGAGCTGATGAGATGTAGAAATCAATCGCACAATGGAGAAAATTCTTGAATTATAAAGGAAAAAAACTAGAAATTTTCCTGAATCTAGCGTCCTTCAACGGTTTTGAGTATTAACGCGGAGGATATCCAATTGGGCCTCAAGGCTCAGTTGTTAATCACCATTGGACCCATTTGTCTAAATTCTTTTTTCATTCACATGTTATGTTTTAGGTTGTTGGCCCATCGAATTTGTCATTTTTTACCAGTTTAACACTTTAATTTATAATTTTATCATTTTAACACCTAAATTCATCTAAAACACAATTTTAAAATTTCTATCAGAACACGTGACGTGAAATAACAAATCAGTATGTGTCATATCTCAAGGGTTTGACTAACCAAAAATTACAAGTAGGGGTATCAAACTGATAAATAGTAACAAGTACAGGGATGTAATATGTATTATGTCATCATATTAGTGCAGATTAATGCATTTTATGTAGAGCTGGAACTTTGTGATACGACCCGTTTAAACAACACGACACGACACGTCACATAGTTAAACAGGTTTGGATTTAGGTTAAACGGATTCGGGTTATAAACGGATCAACCCGTTTAAAATACGAATAAAATCGTGTCTAAACAGATTGAACCCGTCAAACCCATTTAAACACGTTTATTAAACAGGTCACACGATTAACCTGTAACTTGTTTAAAATGTATTAACACGTTTCATAAACATATTAACACGATTAATTATTAACCCATTTATATATATATATATATTAAATTTATTAAATATAATTAAAAAATATGTATCTATGATAAAATTATATATTTTAGTGCAATTGTCAATTATATTAATAATATTTAGTCTTGATATATTGCATTGTATATTCATGATAAAATTATAAATCTTTAAATTTTAGTATAATTTAGTATTGCTAATTACATATTGTATTATTAATATATATACTTGATATATATATATATATATCATATTAATATTATTACATATAATAGAATTAAATCTTTAGACTTTAGTGTAAGATAGTATTATTATTATTATATATAATAGAATTATATATTTTTAGTATAAGATAGTATTATCAATTGTGTTGATATGAATTCCCATATACTTTTGGTGAATTATTATTATCTATAAATATTTATACTATTGCTAGCAATGTCAATTGAATTCCTATATCTATAAATTTTAGTACAAATTAATATTGTCAGTTGTATATTATATTAATAACATATAATCTTGACATATATATAGTCATAATATTGTTACATATAATAGAATTTGTTTCATCAATTATGTTAATAGAAATTTTGATATATACTAATATTGTTATTTGTATTATATATTTACTATTTATACTAATTAAAAATAATTTAAATACTAAGTGGATGTTATATACATAATTATTTAATTTAATATTAAGCAAATAAATATAATATAAATACTAAAGTTATATAACTTTAGTATCAACTAATATTAATAATAAAAAAATTCCATAAATTTAGTGAATTATTAACCGTGTTGATAGAATTTACATATAGTTTTAGTGAATTATTATTAGCTATAAAATTTTAAAAATTTATACTAGTATTATCAATTATATTGTATATCCACAATAGGATTGTGTATCTTTAAATTTTATATATTTACTATTTATACTAATTAAAGATAATTTAAATACGATACTATATACATTATTTAATTTAATATTAAGCAAATAAACATAATGAAAATACAATAATTTAGTATCAATTATTATAAATTATAAATTTATAATTTAAGTTAATTTAATCTTTAAACTAAATAAAATAAAAATTATACATTTATAATTTAATATTACCTAGTACTAATATATATAGATATTAATATGAAAATTTAACATGTTATATGAAGTTTAAAATATTGTAATGATATTTAGAATTTGTAGGGATGTTTAAAACTAAAATTATTATTTAGAATTTGTATGTTTAATTGATTTTTTTAATATTTTGTAATTTGGTATTAAATGTGTTAAACGTGTTTGAACACATTTAGACCTGTATAGGTTAAACGGGCCGTGTCATGTAACCTATTACTTAAACGTGTCCGTGTTTGGGTTTATAGGTTTGACACGATTAGTTAAACGGGTCGTGTTCGGGTTGGCCATATCTATATTATTATTGCGTCTCGACATGACCCGTTAACATGAATTGTCAGCCATAATTTTATACAAGTTTAAATGTTGAAATGACAAAACTGTAAGTTTAGGTGTCAAATTGACAAATTATAACAATTATAAAAGGTTGCAAATGTATTATGCCATTAATAATAGTAACATTTTCTTTTTTATATTTTTTTATTAATAAGGATAATTTAATATATTTAAATTCTATTTTTTAGAGTCATTTATTTTTATTTGTGGTACATATAATTTTTTTAATCGTGTCTATTGTAATAAAATTAAATATTTATTTAAATTTAGTATACTTAAAAATCACATGTATAATGATGTAAATTATTAACAAAATAAACCTTTTAAAAATCACCATATTGCCTTGCATGGAGTAGGTGAGGTGGGGAGGCAATGTCTCAATGGGGTGTCAAAATGAGTAATGATATGCGAATACAATTTGTTTAACATGTAAAATTAGCGAATTAGTGTTGAGGTTAAACGGGTTTATATCAGAAACGGGTCAACTTATTTATGACACGGTTTAACCAGATCATGTCGCGAGTTGACATGTGAACCTATTTACAACCCGTTTAATTACACGTGTCGTGTTAGGTCGTGTCAACCCGACACTATACGACACGATCCATTAAAAATATATATAGTTTATTATGATTTTAAATAGTAAATTACTCATTTATTTATAAAAATAATATTTTTATAATTGTATTATGTAAATTGTCAAATTATAAATATTATTTAAATTTTGTTTTTTGAAAAATAGTATTTTTATATATTATAAATGTTATACAGTTTAAATAGGTCGTGTTGAATTTTATAACCCGCATAACCTAGGGCTGAGCGCGGGTCGTGGAGAACCCGAACCGTCCTGAAAATCCGATCTGAAAATCTCCAGAACCGAAAATCTCCGTTGACTATTTGACTTTCTTCGACCAGAACTGTCCCGAAAATTTTCATTGGGACAGAGGTGGAGATCATGAGTTCTCCGAACAGAGAACCGAATCGAACCGTCCCGAATTGCAACAAACCGAAACTAGAACCGTAATTACTAAAACTATATATGAATATTAAGTAAATGTAATTAAAAAACTATTATTTACAATAAAAATTGCTTAGTTATAATTTAAATTAATATTAATATGAAAAAAATTAATATGAAGTAAATATATTAGAATAGAAAGTATGACATAATACTAA
>CATIWK010112873.1:0-14010 GCA_949634005.1 Mallotus japonicus
CTCGAAAATCGGATCTAGAATTTTAAATATTGACCTAAAAAATTAAGGGAATAGAATAATTGGTTCGTAATTAAACTAAGTTATGAGTTTTGTATTATTTTAATGCAACCAATATGTAAACAGATTTATAAAATATAAAAAAGAAGACACATCTTTTTAAAATTCTGCAAAATCAGAAATTTAATTAATTATTATACACTAGCTATGAATACCCATTTAACAAAATAAATTTCGTTTTTATTATTTTTACATTATTAAAATTTATTTTAATTGGTACACGAATTTATATATTTAACTTGTTTTCTTATTTTCATAGAATTTAATTTTTCTTACCTTTTATTTAGTTCAATTCTATTAAGGAATTCATTTTATTTTTAAATATATTTTAAATAAAATTCATTTACAAATGAATTTTAAATTCATTAGAACCAAATACATTTTATCAATAACAATGGATTTAATGATAAACAATTTCACAAAATTAAGAATTTAGAATTAAAAATAAATTTTATAAAGTTTTCATTTAAATCAAATATACTCACTTCAATTTGTAAATAAATTTTATAAAATTTTATGGAAATCATTTGGATCAAATATACTCTTAATTCATTTAAAGTTAATAAGTTTTATCATTGCTCAAATTGTACAATTTTGCTATATATATATATATATATATATATATATATTTGTGTGTGTGAGATTTTCTCATAGCCTTGAATTATAAATTGGAATCTTAATTTAATTAATATTCAATTGATAAAATGAAATTTGTGTGGCAAGGAGAGATCATAGGGGAAAGCAAATGGAAAAACATGTGAAAAAAAAAAGTACAATGTCTAATGTCTTTCACAACTTTCAAATGGAAACTTTAATGCTTTTTAAATTTTTTTTTTTTTTTTTTTTTTTTTTTTTTAGTAAAATGAGGTGAGATTTGCTATAAAGTTTCTTTGCTTTTAGCCGGTGTCAATAGTAGTGAGATAACTGGCAAAAAAAAAAAAAAAAAAAAATAGTAGTGAGATAAGACCACGTGAATCTCCGTGACTAAGACCTCCACTTTTCATGTTGCCATACTTACCCTTGATTGTGAAGTTCCAAGGAAAAATTACAAATTTGGTGTTTGAACTTTTGTGGTTTTTTTATTTGAGTATTTGAATTATTATTTTTTTATTTGAGTGGCTAAACTTTAAAAAAATATATCAATCAAGTGTATCCGACCTATTTTTAGCTGACTGTGTGCTTAGTCAGCTCAAATGGAGTCCATTTTTTTCCAGCTATCTTTATCCTTTTTTAAATAGACAATAGTGAGGGATGAGTTGAAAAAAATGACATGTAAGTTAAAAAAAAAGTGGATCCCGTTTGATCTAACTAAGCACACAGTCAGCTTAAAATAAGTCAGATACATCTTATTGATATGTTTTTTTAAAGTTAAGACACTCAAATAGGGATGAGCTGAAAAAAATGGTATGTGAGCTGGAAGAAAGTGGACCCTGTTTGAGCTGACTAAGCACACAATCAGCTTAAAATAGGCAAGATATACCTGATTGATATGTTTTTTCAAAATTCAGACATTCAAATAGAAAAAAAATAGTTCGGACACTCAAATAGAAAAACCACAAAAATTAGACACCAAATTTATAATTTTTCCAAGTTCCAAAGCAAATCCATCTATATAAATTTTTTATTTTGCCAAAAAAAAAGAACAAAAAAATCAAAATAAAAAAATTCAATCACTTCTATTCAATCAAGATAAAAAATGCAAAAGCAATTTAAGAAATAATAAAAAATTAGCCAATAAAATTTACATCAAATGGTTTAAAATAAATTCCTAAGTGTTTTATATTCAGTTCTTAAATAACATAACGTAAGGATTGTTGGTCTTAATAATAATAATAATAATAATAACAATGTTGATAATATATATGATAGAAAGTTACTGAACTATAAATTAAATTAGATAATCCAAAAATTATTATAAAAATATTTTGAAATGTTTAATATGTAAGATTTCTAGTGCCAAAGAAGAATTTTTTTGTTAAAAAATAATAGTTATTAAATTTTTAAATTTTTTTTGCTTATTACAAATAAAATATATTTCAATTTTTATTGTTTAATTGTAAGATGCTCAATATTAATGTTGCACAGTGTTGCATGAGATGAAATGAAGGGCATAAGTGTCCTTAAGATTAATTAATTAATTAATTAATTAATAGTAATAATTAAATAAAAGAGAGCCAAAACTGTAAAAAGAAAGCGATCCTGCAATCCCAAGCTTTCATTGAGAGCTACAAATTTCCTCATTCCTCGCGCCATTTGCATTATCTCAGCCTCAGGCCTCAGGCCTCACCTCATATACTTTCTTTCTTGACTTCAACATTTGGTTTATGACCCTTCTCGCTCACTTGCATGTCCCCTTTTCTGGGTGCCTTCAGGTTCTTTCTTTCTCCATTGCCAATGATCATGTTCTTGTTTAGTTTCAATTGGTTCCTGGATTGTTTTGATCGCTTACTTTGATGTGATCACTGCAATTATTATCTGGGTTTCTTCTCAGAAGGATCTAAATGGGAGCCACTATCTTGCCTGCTGCTGCTGGTATCTTAGCCAGCTCTCACTCATTTCATAAGAATGTTTCAAATTTGTGTCTCCTCCACCAGCCTCTGATCTTTCGTAATCCCTGTAGATGGAGAAAAAGGTTTAATCTGAATCCAAAATCATAAGTTGCTCTTTCTTTTCGGTTATAAATTTTATGGATCATGGTTTATTGCAAGATGTTATTTTTTGGGTCTTGATTTTTTTTTCTTGACTTTTAATTGGAATTCTTGCAGGGGACTTTTGTATGATGGCAACTGGCATTATAAATCAAAAACCATTGTTTTGTCAAGTATGGTAAGCACTTTGTTTACAACAGTATACTATTTGTGTACGTCACTAAACTTTATCTAAGATTTTTTATTTATTTTATAGATTATTTGGGTTGAACGTTGCATAAAGGGCTTAACTTCTTTACCAAAATTATGAATAAAATAAATAAATAAATAATAGTAATAAAATTGCTCCGTCATCAGTATTCTCTATGCCTCATTTGTGTTTTCTGGCATGCCTATGTTTTGAATGAAGAAATGGGGAGTTTCTTTCCATAATACTTTGTGATTGCTAGATTTGGTACAAAAGCTGAGAGAGTATATGTGCCATAAGAGAGGCTCATGATTGCTAGATTTCAAAGCAGGATGATTCCAATGACACCCTCTCAGGTGAGGTCAACAGTGGAAATGATCTTTCATCACAGGGAGCTCAAGTGTTGGAGGATGAAGAAAATGAGGTAAAAGCAGCTAAGCAAGCTCTTCTTGAGGCCCGGGCCAAACAAGAAGCCCTTGAGAAAGAAAGAGACCAGTTACTTGAAGAGTTGGCTCGGTCTGAGGCTAAGCAGCAAGAGTACATGGCTACCATATTGCATGACAAGGAATTGGCTATTGCAGAACTTGAGGCTGCTAAATCACTGTTCCATCAGAAGCTGCAGGAGACAGTGGAAGAGAAATTCACCTTGGAATCTAGGCTAGTCCTTGCAAAACAAGATGCTGTTGAACTTGCAGTGCAAGTTGAAAAATTAGCAGAGATTGCATTTCAGCAAGCAACATCTCACATTCTGAAAGATGCCCAAATGAGAGTTGCTGCTGCCGAAACTACTGCTGCTGAAGCAGCTTTTCAGATTGAAGAACAAATCAGGAATGCAACTGAAGGAACTATCTTGTCAATTGTTGAACAGTCAAAAGATGCTATAAAGAAGGCCTTGGATGTGGCTGAAAAAGCTGGTGACTATGCAGCAAAAGCTGTGGCTAGCTTTTCTGAGGATATTAATCCATTTGATGAGATTGCTTCCATTAAATCAGAGAATATCAGGCTAGAGAGTCTTGTAAATGATTTAGAATCTCAGTTGTTGATCATGAAAAAAGAAGTTGATAATTTGAAGGTGGAGTTAGACCGGGTTCATGCACTAGCAAAGGCATCTGAAGTCCGAGCCAATGATGCTGAGAAAGCATTGCTTGAATTTCAGGAGTCAAACAGGGAAAAAGCTACCCAGCAGGAGGAGAAAATTGGTTCTCTGCTGGAGAAAATGAAGAAGGACACTGCAGAAAGAAAGAAGGCACTATCCAAGGCCTTTACGTCTGAGCTGGAAAGCATCAAGGCTGCCATTGGATCTGCTAAAGAAACAGCACGCTCAATAGAGATTGCCTACATGAGGAGATGTGAATCATTGCAGAGATCATTAAGGGCCTCTGAATCTGCTTTAAAGACGTGGCGGCAGAGAGCAGAAATGGCAGAGTCACTACTTTTAGGAGATGAAAAGGATGAAGATGCCATCTGCATAGTTAATGGTGGGCGTATAGATCTTTTGACAGATGATGATTCACAGAAATGGAAACTTTTGTGTGATGGTCCTCGTAGAGAGATACCTCAATGGATGGCAAGGAAGATCAGGACTATCCTTCCCAAGTTTCCCCCAAGAAAGACTGATGTATCTGAAGAATTAGCATTAAAATTTAGACACTTGGAGTTGCCCAAACCTGATGAAGTGTGGTCAATTGCTCAAGAAAAGCCAAAGGAAGGGGATACATTAGTTGAGCATGTAATTGAGAAAGAAACAATAGAGAAGAAGAGAAAGGATTTAGAACAGGTTCTTCAAAGAAAGACCATACAGTGGCAGAGAACCCCAGAGGTTACAAAATTAGGTCAGTTTACCTTTTACATCCATATATTATTTTTTTGCATAATGTGAGTACTGAATATGGCTTCATCTGACCTTGCAATTGTGTGAATTTGAATGCAGAACCAGGAACTGGAACAGGACATGAGATTGTGGTTAGTACACTTATCAGAATTAAAACTGACAAGTTTATTGGATTCTTTTTCTTTGCAAAATGCAGTATGTTTTATTCAGGGTGCTTGATTAATGTAATTTGGAGGAAAGCATAAGCATCTAATATTTTTCTTGACCTAGGGTAATTATGCATATTGTATTGGAAAATCTATGTGTGTGTGTGTGTATATATATATCTTGGTGCTTAATCTGGAAAATTTTCCATTTTTTCTTAAAAAATGACTGTCCAATTTATTTAATGACCATGTCATAGCAGATAGATATGAAAACAAATCCATATTTAGGAATTTTCTAATAGGAATTATGTGACACTATGTACTACAAGGGGGAAAAAGGATCATACACCTTATGCATATAGATGTTTCTGGATTATTATCAGAACAAAATATGCATTGAGATCATGTCCCATGTAAAGGAGACAAATTGCAAAAAGGTGAACAACATCTATTCATTCTTGTTTCTTATAAGGGTTTGGTCACAATTTTATTTCCCTTTAGTATATCTAAATGCCTATGAGAGTGATAAAATGCTGAGAGGCTGGACAAATTTGATCACTAGAAGTGATGTGGTGCCTGAGATGGATGCCATGCTGTTTGTCTTGGAGCTTGTGGGAGGAATATGGAATAGCTTTTCAGTGTACACCACTATCTAAGCAAGAGCAGTTAGATGTTTTGACAAACTTTTGAATTTCTATTTTTTTTGGATTCTCAACATACATACTCTTCGTAAAGGGATTATTTGAAATTTCATTTTTCTGGGATTAGTTTATGTTATTTCTGGTGCTTCCTTGTATATGCAGTGCACTTATTGAATATTTATGTTCTCCCTATCACAATTTATCACTCTTGAAGTTTCAAGGTTTCAACTGGGAAAGCTGGAGAAGACAGTGGTATGTGGAGTTGGCTCCTAAAGCTGCTGATTTGTCTCAATGTGGAGTTACAGCAGTGTGGCTCCCACCACCCACACAATCTGTTGCCCCTCAAGGTTTTGATTATTTCTGTTTTTTCAAATCTTTCTTCTTGTCTTGTTGGCATAAGGATACTTCTTCTATAAATATGAAATGTTCTTTGTATGAATTTTATTAATATTTGGTAATCTAATAAAATTTGACCATCCATTCAGCAAAAGGGAAAGTTTAAACTTCATATGTGTTATTGATTAATGTGCAGGTTACATGCCTTCAGACCTCTACAACTTGAACTCAGCCTATGGGTCTGAGGAAGAACTGAAACACTGTATAGAGGAAATGCATTCTCATGATCTTTTGGTAGGTTTTAACTTTCTGATTTAAACTGCAATTATTTTGCCTCAAAATCCAATATTCATTATCTAAAATTTTAATTAAGGCATGGAGTTTTGAGATGCCCTTTGGTTGCATGATTCAGAAGCTTGTGCTTGTTAATATGTGTCTTACCTATTGAAATATTTTTAAGTGGAATAGTGTAGTGTGTATAGAATTATGTTAGATGGGGCTCAATTTTTTTTATTGCAAATGCATAATGAAAATTTCCATCCTCTTGCTTTGGGAAACAAAAGAAAGCAAGGAAATGACAAAAGGAACTTGAAATGGTCTATTGTATTAGTATTCCAAGAAACATGAAATCACTGTTGCTTTTATCATTTTCTTTTCTTTTCGCTGGGTGAGCTTGTTAACAAGGAGCCTTAGCTTTTTTAAGCCTGCTGTTATGTTCTCATGAAAAAAGTTACACCTCTTTTTTGAGTCCATTACAGTGCTGTCAGTTCAGCATGGTATGCATCTGTTTACACAATCTGCATTTATGCATTTCTGGTGGAACAACTTTCATGTTCTCTTCTGTTCTTTGATGCTGCTAATGTGTTCCTTTTCTGCAAATAATTTATATTCAAGTCCTTGGTATTGTTTTTTCCAGTGGTCTGAGCTGTGCATGATTGAATCCTCATGCAGAGGACATGATATTTATTTCAAGTTCTAACATGAAGAGATGTTTGCCAGATTGTCATTTATGCAAAGTAGAATGATAACGTTTTGCCTTTATATACAGGCCTTGGGAGATGTTGTGCTAAACCATCGTTGTGCTCAGAAACAAGTAATTCATATTCTTATTGCTCCAAGGTTTTATTAAGTTTTGGTTGTTATTTCGATATTTGTCACTTTACTTTTTCTATTGTATTCTGAGAGTTTAATCACATTATTTGATACTTTTCTTTTCCTTCCTTGAAACACAATAATTATCATATTTCGGATGCCTGAATAGCAGATAATTGCCTTCACATGGGTGTTGTCCTTATATTTCTTTTACTAAACCAACTTTAGGACGCTTTTGATTTCATTTAGCCAATAAAGGGGTTTTTATTCTAATTTGTATAACATCTTGGATAACTTAGCCGTGGGAAAATGGTAGTATTGTTATGACTATGGTTTCACCTCTAATATGCTGCCTTTGCATTGGATTTCAACGTGAGGTCAAGGTTTTACTGTAAGTCAAGCTGTGGCACAGATCCTTCCCACCTGCCTTGTTTCCCTCATCTCATAAATGCATCCACAGGGTACACTCTTCAATGCCTCTTGGTAAATTAATTTTTTCAATGATTTCAGAGTCCAAATGGTGTATGGAATATTTTTGGAGGAAAACTTGCATGGGGGCCAGAAGCAATTGTTTGTGATGATCCAAATTTCCAGGGTTGTGGAAATCCTTCAAGTGGTATGTGTATTGAAATTGATTTGATCACAGAAGGAAGAGATATGTTCAAGAAGTCATTTAAAATAACCAATCAGTTCTTTTCTTCCTAGCCTTTGCATATTATGGTGATATCTTTAGTTACGTACCAAACCCTTCTGTTTGAGGCATGTGGTTAGAGTGCTAAATCCTTCTGTTTGTGGAATGCAGTTTTTCTGCATACTTTATATCCAAAAGAAGGATATAAAATTTTAGCTAGTGTGGAACCATATCCTTAAGTTGATTCAATTGCTCAGCTTCTTGTCTACAGAACATTTTGCTTTCAAAAACACTAAAATCATTCACTTATTATTCATTTCCTTAATGCAAATTGATATTGAGATAAGAAAGTATTCAATTGTCTATGCAGGTGATATCTTCCATGCAGCTCCTAACGTTGATCATTCCCAAGACTTTGTACGAAGAGACATAAAGGAATGGCTAAATTGGCTTCGAAATGATCTTGGTTTTGATGGATGGCGCCTTGACTTTGTAAGGTAAATGCCTAATGTGCCTTTAATTATCCATTGCATTCAAAATTCATTTGATTCTTTAAGGCATTCCAAATCAACAACCTATTGGGATATTAACTGTGCTTTTCTGTTGCTTGCAGAGGTTTTTCTGGCACATATGTCAAAGAATATATTGAGGCTTCAAATCCTTCATTTGCTATAGGAGAATACTGGGATAGTTTAGCATATGAACACGGTAGCTTGTGTTACAATCAAGGTAATGTCCTCATGCTGTAAATCTAGTTAATGATTTAGTGGCAAAAATATCTATGACTGGTTAATAATGCTACTTACAGTCTTTGCACTTGAAAAATTACAACAAAATTGGTAATGATGTTCAACCTCTATTAAAACTATCGTGAAAGATTTGTTGTCATACCCAAAAATAGATGAAGCTACAATTTTGGCAAACAAGTTAATTCATCTAATTGTTTCTTTATTTGCAACTGGCAAAAAGGATGTTCATCTAGGTGTAGGGAATGAAACGTTTTGCCTGAAGTTAAGCTTGTGACTTAAACTAACTGAGACACAAAAGAGCAGATATAAAGGTATTTAACAGAATGACTGAAATAAAATAGGACCTGACATATAGGTAATTGGCAAGAATCCCAAGATCCTCTATTATGCACTCTGAGAGAATGTGCTCTGGTTTTATACAGCAAAGGTTGCCGTGCTTAGATTCGCAATCTCCTGCTGAATTAAATTCTTTATCTCTTGATTTTCTCTGGTTATGTCTCTTGATTGCTGGACATGATTTAAACTATATGTTTTCATGGTTTAGAGTAGATCTATTTTTCGTAGTAATCCAGACTTGCTTGTGTACTAGATGCTCATCGGCAAAGGATAGTCAATTGGATCAATGACACTGGTGGTACTTCCTCAGCATTTGATGTTACAACGAAGGTACGTTCTGGACTTAGCTCGCATAATTTTTTTTTTTTTCTAGATGTCCTGTTACCTGTAATCTAAGAAGCACGGACACGGGATATGGTTATGATATGACACGGACACGGCGATACGACGATTTTTAAAATTTAAAGAAATGACATGGGCGGGACATGTTATTTATATTCCACATAAAATGTGTATTATTTTTTATTATATAAAGATGATTTGTTAAAAAAAATGAAGCAAGTGTGATAAAATAGAAACTCTATGAAATTTAAACACTTACTATAATCATTTAATTAGTTATCTACCATTGTCATATATAAGGCAAACATAAAAAGTGGCCAATATACATGACCTATACAAAAAATGGAGCTAAAAAGTGTCCTAAAAAAGTGCCCCGCCGTGTCCTAAAAGTGTCTTACTGTGTCCTACACGTGTACCAGCCGTGTCCTTCCTGTGTTCTAAAAATAAAAAAATGATAAAATAATAGGACACGTGTCCAGCTGTATCGGGCTCGTGTCAGTGTCCAAAAAGTGTCCGACACAGATACTCTAGCCTATTTGAAGTGTCGGTGCTTCATAGCCTGTAAGCCTGACAAGGTTTAGCACCTATGTCATATTTCCTTCTTCTAAAATTTTGCCTTCATCTTAGGTGTACCTTCAAAATATATTGTCTCTGTTTTTCTAATTAATTGAAATCCAATACATGAACAGCTGAGTGACATGTTCTTATCTAGATTTCTATCATTTTAGTTGGCTATCAGAGTTTGATTCATTATTTTAGGGCTTCTCTGGTTGAAAATTCTAGGGTTTTTTTTTTTTTTTTTGGTCAAACTAAATTGTTGCCTACAGGAAAAGAAAACCATTAATGTCTTAATATCTTGAGTTTCTTTGGTTCAGACTTTATCTTTACCTTTTTGGTAATTCTGAAAGAGAACACTGTGAAATTGTGTTAATAAAGTTGTTTTAATTTTTTTATTCACTAAAAAAAGCTGTTTTATTTTATGTGTAATATTTTTAAAATTGTGTTATTGTTGCATTTCTATAATTGCCAGTTTAAATATTATGAGTCCCCATTATGCATGCATTTTATGCCCATCCTTTCTTTTATTCAAGTAGGTTTTTTCTAAATGCGGAATCATTTGTATTCTTTCAGGGCATTCTGCACTCTGCTCTGCATAACCAATATTGGAGGTTAATAGATCCTCAAGGAAAGCCAACAGGAGTGATGGGATGGTGGCCTTCGCGTGCTGTCACGTTTTTAGAAAACCATGATACAGGATCAACACAGGTTCCTCTTTCTCTCTCCTTTGTGTGCGTGCATACTCACAAATTAACTTACTGTTAAGTGTATGAAGTCACTAAATTCACATGTCGTCCAGTAAGGTAATTTGCACACTTTAGCTATTGTGTTGATTGCTAGTTTGGGATTATAGCATACTCTTACACTGTCCATAATGGTTCCTGATCTTTTTACCAGAGTCCATTTAGAGTTTGAGCATAATCAGCAGAAGCCATAACTTTTTCCCAAAAGAATAAAATACAACGTGTTTTATTTGTATCATCAGTGGAAAATGTGCATATTATCTTGTCCTACAGATAATTCAAAAGTTAAACATTTTGTAACTAGCTGGAGATAATTTCAAGAGAGATGAGTCCCTGAATTTTCAGGTTCTTGAAGTTCTGATCTCAAAAAGGACGTGCTAAATGTAGCCTTGTGAAAGGGAAGAAAGTCATAAATGGTATACATTAGTTAATATCAAGGTGCATTACAGCAATGATAAAGCAGCAAACCTCACATTCAGTGATATTCCATAGCTACCACTCAGCTTCCAAACTTCTCACTGATATAGATAGCTTCTGTTTAAAGTGCTGTGAAAGAGTTCATGCTTGGAAACTTGAAATGGCACTGTTCAAATGCTTGAACATTTTGGCTTCTTACGCCCTTTCTTGCTGACTATCATGTGGTGCCTTCTTCTGCTATACAATTGAATAGTCTTTCAAATTCACCTGTTGATGATCTACTGATTTTGGCATGGCTGTATGATCACTTGATTTTAAGACTTCTTGCTTGCCCTCAAACCGTGCAATGATCTGTTACACTTTATTTTTTAAACACGATCTGCATCAAGTTCTTTTTAAGAGATGTGCTCCAAGTCTAATTAAACTCGGAGATGAGACAGAATGAACTAACTAGTTGTCGATTTGTTCAGGGACATTGGCCATTTCCACGAGATAAATTGGCACAGGGATATGCATATATTTTGACCCATCCTGGAACGGTTAGTTCTAAATCATTGGAATTGCAAAGTAGTTTGCGGAAGATGAATTTATAGATTTTGGCTTTATTCTATTTAATGTCATATACACATACATATGCACACATATTTTCCATATATTTTTCACCAATATGTCTCTGGTGGTTAAGCTGGTTGCCAGAAATGATTTTTTTTGAACAACAGTAGCCAGAAATAATGATTCTATTATTGTTTGAGCTGTGAATCATAAGTTGATTTACCTTTGTAGAGTGTGTCCTATATAGAAAGAGAGAGATTGAACGAAACAAAATACATTTCCTTACCTGATGTGAAATTTTTACCTCATTTTTCAGCCTGTGATATTTTATGACCATTTCTATGATTTTGGGATCCGAGATATCATCACGGAGCTTGTTGAGGCTAGAAGACGGGCTGGTATCCATTGTAGAAGTTCTATCAAGATATACCATGCCAACAATGAAGGTTATGTTGCACAGATAGGTGATATGCTCGTGATGAAGCTTGGACATTTTGATTGGAATCCCTCTAAGGAAAATAATCTGCATGGAAGCTGGCAGAAGTTTGTTGACAAAGGAGCAGATTACCAGATATGGTTAAGACAATAGCTAATAGCATATGATTTAAAGAGGAAACTTAGACCAACTTTCCCTTATTTAAAAAGCAAGATTGTATCATTGCAAAAGGCAAGATAAGTATAAAATATCTGTAACTTCTAGATCAACTTGTAACTTGCTTAGAATAATACCTTGTTCATTTTGATATGTTATACAACAATAAGATTTTCAAATTGATTTTCATTTTTATTTTTTGTTGCAGTGCCAAGAAGAATATTAATAAAGAAAGCAATATTTGCAAATATTTTTTATACGTATAATATAGAATGTGCTTTTGATGAAATGTAAAAAAAAAAATAATAATAATAATTAATTAATTTTAAGATTGATTAAAGAAAAATTATTTTGATTGAGAGATGAAACTAAGAAATAAAATTTATCTTTGCTAGAGTTAAAAATTTTATTAATAGAAAATTTTTAAATTATTTAAAATTTAATTGTAAAAAAAAAAATATAAGTAACAATGATTAAACTTTTACAACTGCAACTATTGATATTTTGTTTATAATTTTGCTTTATCTAATCTATTCAATGAAGTAATATATTAATAAATTGTGATAATTATACTTATTAATTGATAAATTTCTGAACAATTATAGTTCAGATCAAACTTCAATTTTTTTTTTTTAAGAATCATATCAAACTTCAATTTAATTCTTTTTTTAATTAAGTTATCATTATACATACATTATTATATCATCCATATTTTCAATTATATCACTATCAAATAAAATTACAAACCACTATAATAAATAATCACACTACCAAATAAACCACAAACATGATTCACTTGAAAATTGAAATTAAAACTTTACTCTTATAGTCAGGGGCGGAACTAGGACATTCAAGTTGGGGGGCGAAAAGTCTTAACAACTAGGTCGATTAAATAAATTTATTAATAAAAAAATTCTCACCACTAGCTACAAACTAGTATTATAACATATAACAATTTATAATTGTGAACAATATATACAAAAGAAAAACATATCATAATTTATAATTATGTATTTGATAATGGTGTTTGAATCTAATATGTACAAAAGAAAAAAATTTAGGCAATAAAAAATAAAATAAAAAAAAGAGAAATAAATTTTTACCTTAATATTTAACGAGATACATCTCTTGTCTCATATTTGAGGAAACTATCCATTTTGAAGCACTTTATATGAAAGCAGAGTTGAATTTAGGTGGAAAATTGAGGAATGTGATCATGGACAAGAAAGAAGAACAAGGGATAATGGGATACAAATTCGTGCAGGGAAGAGCAAAAGGAGTTACTGAGATAGGTAGTAAATACTGAATAGTCACAGATCGAGATAATTATAAGTTAAGGTTTGTTTTTTTTAATTAAATTTATTTTGAGCTTGGCTAGTTAAGAGTTTAAGTTTTGTAAAGCTCATGTCTCAAATATAATAATAAAGTTATCAAATTGTGGGGGCCAATTTATAATTACTAATATAAATATACATATACATCTATATATATATATATATATATATATATATAAGATTTTCCAAAATTCTTGGGGGGCGATGGCCCCCTATCCTTGTACATAGTTTCGCTCCTGCTTATAGTTGAGCAATAAACTTCAATTTAATTTTTTATTTAATATACATGTTGAGTGCTTTGAGGTTAATTATTTAGATATATAATATAATATAGTTTTCTTGCATAAAAATTATCGTTAATTTATCATTGTGGTATCAGTATAAACTATCAGTATAAACTATTAAGACTGTTTTGAATCTTGATGAATGAAAATTTTATAGTTCTTAAAAAAAAAAAAAAAAAGTATTGTTATTTAAAAGAAAAGAAAAGAAAAGAAAAAGTATAAAATGACTGATATCTTGACTACACTTCACTTGTAGCTTCCCAAAGTCATAACCCTCCTAAATCCCTAGCTTCAATCGGAACATGGAGCAAAGATTGCCGCCCGAAATACTCACTGAAATACTGATCAGACTTCCTGTCAAGTCTCTGCTACGCTTCAGGTGCGTATCAAAGTCATGGCGCGCACAAATCGACGACCCAACTTTCGTCAAAACCCATTTGAAGAAATCAACAGAAACCCACTCTAATCTCAGTCTCCTCTTATCACTATCCATTCCTAATTTCCGCTGCTGGGTAAACTTCGTTTCTCTTAATA
>CATIWK010112887.1:0-14179 GCA_949634005.1 Mallotus japonicus
CAACGCTTTGTCATGCACCATTTCAATTGCTACCAAGACATAAAATTAAATTTTATTTTATTCACAGAATTGATTGAGAGTGGTGAGCATGTCAGCATGAGAAACCTAATTTAATCAAAATTAAAGATCCATAAAAAAAAAATTAAAACATCAAAAGAAATTGTAAAAGATAACATCTTTTCAATCCTTACAAATTGTAAAAGATCAAAAGAAAAAAACTAACCCTTGAAACAATGAAATTGATGGCGATGAGGGAGAAGCACCAACACTTTCAAGCTTCGCCGTCCGAGCAAGTAGAGGAGCCGTGAGTGACGCGAAAGCTGAGAAGCCACCTAGAACCGTCGTCGCCAGGATAAGAGCCAGGGAAATAACTGATGAACCCTCAGCTATGTGAATGACGAAGGTAACAACAAGAGAAAAGAATGTAAAAGCTAATTAGGGCGAGAAAAAGAGAAAAAAAATATTAAAAAATAATTAATAATTAAGAATAGTTTTTTTTTAATATTTTTAACCGAATAATATTTTGAATTTTTAGAATTCAACACATAAGTGTTTATTAATATTTATTTTATTAATAATTATTGACAATTATTACTTTAATTAAATTTAATAATTATTTATAATTTAATTTTAAATTTTATTACAAAATAAATTAATTTTTTGCTTAAATTTTATTTATATTTGAATTTTTTAATTTTTTAATAACCAAATAGGAAATTTACTATATATTATAGTAGAAACTATAATATTATGAGTTGAAAAAATTAAAATTCTTTATGTATTAAAATAAATAATTAAAAATAGTGTAAGTGATACATACAACATACTCCAATAATAATTTAATTATTATAATAATAATTAATGTTAATAACAATAATAATGTTAGTAATAGTAATTTAATAATAATAATGTTAGTAATAGTAATTTAATAATAATAATAATATCGAATAATTAATTGAACATTATATTATTATTAATTTTAATTATATATTGGATTTGGTTGTTCCGTATTATATTATTATTAATATCAAAATTGTACATATGTATGAACTATAGTTCGAGCATTCACTCATATAATATTAAAATTAATAATATTTTAGTTAAGAAATATAAAAAAGTTACTTTAAAAATGCTATTTTATTTCTAATTCTCTAAACACTATTCCTATCTATTTACTTGGTATATAATGGTGTTTTAGTTAAGAAAAATTTTAAAAATAGAATTTCTAATGATTTAAGAAAAATGATTGAGTGATTTATGTATTATATAAATTCTTTTAGAATTTAAGCAGTATTGAAATATGTATATTAGTATTATAGTTAAAAAATAATACTATAAATTATAATATTAAATATTTTATTTTAATAAAAAGTAAAATTTTTAATGGTTTAACACATTAACTTTTAAAATGAATACTCAAATATGAAAATAGACTCTTGTCAAATTTTTAACTTAATGACTTTTGGGCTCAGCATTTAATATATATATATATAGATTGATTTTAGCTCTATTCATTGAATTATGAATACTTTTTATATGATGAATTATTATTGAATTTTTATAATGATTTTTTAATCACATAATTTTAATTTTAATTTTTTTTAAAATGATGATAAAAATAAAATTATGATATTTAAAAAAACCTTTTTATAAAAAATAAAAGATATGTAATCTACTATAATTGGTGTAAATTTGATGATCAACATAAGTTAAAAATTAAAGAAAACTTATAAAAAAATAATTGATTATATTGAATTTTATTAACGCAAAAAAAAAAAACTTCAACCACAAGTAGTTTTAAAATGTTAAACATCAAACAATGAATTTGGAAGGAAAATGAAAAAAAATAATACCTTAGTAATTATAATTAATAAAAAAATAAAAAATTTCAATAGTTATGTAATTTATAACTTAAAAAAAATAAAAATGGGGTGCAAAAATTAAAAAGTGGAGTGTAAAAATCTTCACCCAAAAGCATGGTAGGGGGAGAATAAATCCAGGCCATGCTGCTGCAGTGCTGATTCGTATGAAGGATCATTATTCATAGGGTACATTCTATTTCAATGGGTCAACATACTCGATTTACTCCTCATTTCAGCTACAAGATCCGATGTGCTTCACCTTCACCTTCACCTTCACCTTCGCACCAATATCAACGCCAAAATTGGGGCAGCCTCTCCTTCTCCTTCTCCATCTTCTTCGCTTGCTATCAGCAATAAATATCACACTCATTTTCACGGATCTCGCTTCACATCCCTATGGTCACTGTACCCTCTTGGCCAAATATCTAATCATCAAACCTTCCACGTGTCACCTCTAGATTCTCACACCGCCCAATCTTACACTCTCCACCTCCTCCACTCCATAACCATTTTTATAACGCTGCCACCTTCTTCTTCTTTTTCTTGTTTCTTTCTGTGATCTAACGTTTCCCATTTTCTAGCTTTCTTTTCTTTCCTTTTCCTTTGTTTTTTGGGGTTCTTTGGCTTGATATGGCTAAGTCTCTGGTAGTCCCTATAGCTGCTTCAACAGCACCAGCCCATCGTTCTTCTTTGCACCCAAATGATCCTTTCCAATTTCGTTCACATTCAAAGTCACTTTCTTTTGCTCTTTATAAGACTTATTATAATACCCATTTCTCTATTTCTTCATTTCATCGCCGTTTTAGCCCTGTTCTTGCACTTGACTCTGATGTTCCTCACCCTCTTCATCAGGTATTGTTAAAAAATAGAAAAGGAAGATTGCTTTTTTCTGATAATTTCTGTTTCTTTCTAATTATGGTTTTAGAAATTTTTAACCTTTTTTTTAAAGTTGAAGGCATGAGTTCTTATTTTATTGTTGTTTCTTTCTGGGGGGTGGGGGATTTGAGAAGGGATCAGCTAACATAAAGAGCACTAAGAGCTTTCAAGATTGGGATTCATGGACTGCCAAGTTTTCAGGAGCAGCAAATATCCCATTTTTAATACTGCAAATGCCTCAGATCATTCTCAACGCTCAAAATTTAATGGCTGGAAATAAAACTGCTCTTTTTGCAGTACCATGGCTGGTAACTTAACGCTTTTTTTCAATCAATAATTAATCTTTCTTAATTTGACTGAAACTCTTCTCCTTCTAATGAAATGGAAGTTTTAAATGAAGGGAATGTTTACTGGGATGCTTGGAAATCTTTCACTACTTTCTTACTTTGTGAAAAAGAAGGAAAATGAAGTGATAGTCGTGCAGACGCTTGGAGTGATTTCTATTTATATAGTAATTTCTCAGCTTGCAATGGCAGAAGCCATGCCTCTACCTCACTTTGTGGCCACTTCAGTGGTTGTGGCTACTGGTCTGGTTTTGAATTTTTTCAATTACCTTGGCAAGCTCAGTGCTGGAGTTTGGCGGTTTTGGGAAGATTTTATTACTGTTGCTGGAGTCTCAGCTCTTCCCCAGGTGCTCTTTCTTCTTCCTTTTTTCCAGTCTGTCTCTGTTATTATGGGTTGTTGAGGCCAGGAACTGATAGTTTTAGTTTAATTTTGAGTGATTTTGTTAACAAATTCTGACTCATTTGTGAATTGGAGAACAGGTCATGTGGTCCACATTTGTTCCATATATTCCAAGCAGCATCTTGCCTGGGGCAATAGCATTCGTTATAGCTTTAGCAGCTGTTATAATGGTAAGGTTATAAAATCAGATCCTTAATGTAGAAGGTGCCAGAAAAATTTTGAAGGCATGGATGACTTGGTTCTGTATAGGATGATTTTGTAGGTCATTGAAGTATTTTACTTTCAGCCAACACATGAAATTTTTGATTTCAGGTTTAGGGTTTGTTGTTCTTCATATCTCTTTTCTCGTCCTATTGATTCCATGTGGGGAACTCTTGCTAAGATTTTGACTCTTTGCAGATTCCTGTCTTTCCTGTTTATTGTTCTTCCTAGGGAAGTCGACATATGATATTATCACCCTTTTTAGACTTACAGCTGCTAAAATTTTCAGGCACGGACTGGCAAGCTTTCGGAAAAAGGTGCTAAATTTGTTGGAGGAATATCTGGATGGACTGCAACGCTTCTTTTCATGTGGATGCCAGTTTCACAAATGGTAATCTTCCTTATCTCCCTGTTTAAATTTTCATACTGACTTCACCTCGCATACGTTTTGACTGAGACTAGTGCTTTCTATTCAGTGGACGAATTTCCTGAATCCTGATAATATTAAAGGCTTATCAGCCTTCTCAATGCTGCTTGCTATGATGGGAAATGGACTAATGATCCCACGTGCCCTCTTCATTCGTGATTTTATGTGGTAATGCTCTTATCCCCAACAATTTATTGGTCTTTTCTTGTTCTTTTATCTAAACTATAGCCATTTGGATGCTAAACTTGCCACTAGTCTAAAAATTACGTTAAGCCCTTCTTTTTAATGGTTTTAAATCCTGGATCATAAATCTTACTCTGTCACCGGAATTAGCTTATAATGGAGGAGAGCACATGATTCCTAGAGTAGCTATAGTTGATTGCATTAGCTGCCAAAATGTTGTTTCCAGTGTCATACTTAAATTGTAGTAAAGGGTACTTTTTAGTATGTCTGTTCTTGTTTGACAAATTAGTCTTTTGTTCTTATACTGATGATATCATTCACATAATATTACTTCCCCTGCTCCATTTACTCTATGAAGTGAGAGTTCTAGCTCTTAAATTTGGCAATTTTGCATCCAGAAGCATCGTTTCTTAATCAGTTGTCAGCTGCTTGAATCCTTCGACGCCTATAGTACTCGGACTCTAAATTTATGCATGCATCTCAATCTGTCACTGATAGATAAAATAATGGATCCTTTGATATCTTGATACTTGGATGTAGTTGATGCATAGATAAAATATATCCTTGATAATTGGATTTGCTAGCTGATGCACCAGTGGATAATAAATATGCATTTGCTGGATAGAAATATGCCTTTGCTCTCTAGGAAAAAGAGAGAGAGAGAGAAACACTATGCATTTGACAAAGTTGCTGGTTCAACTATGATTACAGGTTCACTGGTTCAACCTGGGCTTCTCTCTTTTATGGATATGGAAATATTTTGTGCATGTATTGGTAAGTGATCTTTCATCTGCTCTCGTCATTTGTTTTTATAAATCTTAATGAAGAGACTTAGATACAAACTGACATTTTGTGGCTATTCAGTTTCAACAGTATCAGCGGGGAATTCTTTCTCTCAGCAACAATTGGTTTGATTTCATGGATAGGTTACCCTCTATTCTTCCCAGTTCATGTCAAAAAATTATGTGTGGATTATTTCCTTTTTTTGTCACCCTCTCCTTCCCTCCTTTGTTTCTTTTAATCTGAATGACATTGGCATTAATATTATTGCTTCATGGTAACAGTACTGAACCAAAGGAAGATCACTGATGCATTTCTTTTATTAATAGGAATGGCTCTGTGGAGAGACACCATAGTGTATGGGTACAGCTCGCCTGTGACATCCTTAAAAGATTTGGTCATTGGCTCAACTTGAATTTCAATGTGAACTGGGAATGATGTAGAAACAACAAGATCTCATGATCTTAATCAGTACGCATGCATGAAACATGTAACTTTATATCCACCGCCAAGAACTGAGCTCTTAGTCAATATTGCAGCCATGGTATCCCAGTCATGGTTTTACAACCATGGAGGTTTCAGCTGGGTAGCAAGCATTTGGCAAATGACTTGATGCGCTTCCACCTGAGTATTGCTATAAGCAATTGATTTGATGGTTATAGAAATTGAGGATGTAATTTTCTTTGCCTGATTGAAATTGTAATAATTAGAGGTTGACTGTTTTTCAGTACTCAATACACGAAAGTCACATAGGCATTATTTGATTGTTTTCTTGGAATAAAATGTCTCATCTCAATCAAGGCTGTGTTAGTTGTGTACCATTATCTGCTTTATCTTTTTGTAATCAAGAGGTGGAAGGTTGAAGCCTAGCGGTAACATTTCATGGGAAATTTTACTAGTATCATGGCATGATTGTGAAGGGATGAAACAGTTTCAAAGATCCAATCTTGGAACGCTGTTTTGATCAGACCATAACTGTACAAACTTTTTCATTATATTATAGCTTTTCAGCTTTCGGTTAGAGGGAGTTTGGCTATGAGTTTTGCACTGTTTTTTTTTTTTTCTTTAAAAAAAATTATTATAACTACTTGGAACCTAGCTTTACTAATGCTTTAGCCAAAATTTTAATTGTTTGACACAAGAGAGGGAGAGGGAGGGGAAGGGGGAAAAAAGCAGAAAGAACAATCTGAATTTCCAATAAGTCAAAAAGATGCTCAAAAATTGAAAGATATACGTTGCTGATCTAGAAAAAAAAATACAAAAAAGAGCAGTATAACTTTCCAGTCAAGGAGATCCAACTCTAAACAAAGATCAGATAAAACATTAGCTCTAGCTTATGCTTAATTTTATCTGCATGATTTGGGGAAAAAATCATATTCAACATTCCTCTCTTATTTTACTGAATATTGAACCTTCTCTCGCATCCTTTGAAGTTCCGTTGGAACTTGCAGTGGCAGCTGAAGCCAGCCTCTGTCAGTGCGACAGTATTTCTCAATTCTTTGGCCTGAAGCATCCCAACTTAAAGTGGGGATTCAATAATGTCCAAATCAAAGCAATTGTAATTTTCTTGAATGGTTGGGTGAGGAGACTATCTGTGACAACCTTTCTCTTTGTAATTATCATAGAGCTTCGGATCTCCCCCTGGCTCATGTATTCGCCTTGTAGCACTGCCAGTTTCCTCCTCACCCAGCTGCTGCTTCTCTTTCAGTCTTCTTCTGATGCACCACAACAATTCAACTAAGAAGTGAAAAGTAACAAAATTTGAACAGCAATGACGGTCTTCATTTCTTTTCTGACAGCTCTGATGGGAACAACCAAAGAGAAGCTATCTTAAAACAGCATTCTTAGATGCAAAGGTTTCTATGTGACAATGAAATACGATACGAAAGCACATCTGCGCATGTTAGCTGAAGAATCATACCTTTGCATATATAGTAATTGCACTATCAGCTATTCAAACTGCTCAGGTCCTCGTCATCATCTGGAACTTGCAATCATCAGCTGGAACCTGCAATGACAGACCAACCAAAAACAAACCAGTTCCATGAACACTGAATTCCCAAGATAACATCAAATAGACGAAGAAGACGCCAACTGACCATGCATGACAGTGGCAGCTCTGTCCAATTCATCTAATATATAACTTGACCAGCCTCCATCTTCGGAAGGAAGAATCTGGTTCTTTTGCAGTCCACTTTCCAGCTCAAACTGGTAGAACAGCACATTTTTTTTTGCATTTGCTCCCCAGCACTATAACAGGATACACCCTCACTAAGAATTAAGTTGAGTGCTTGATGCAGTTCTGCAGAGTCAATTTTAAAACTTCTATTACCAAATGATAAATTGCAAATCACAATTTAAAGCAATGATCATAAAAAGGCATACCAGTGAACCTATCTGTGCATTTGGGAGCATGTAATAGACAAGGAACATTAGGAGTAGTAAAGCAGTATGTAGGTCCACTGTCACAGAAAAGGCCAGCTACACTTGTCTTCTGTTTTCATCCCTCTACTAAACACCCTTTCTTTTATACATTTCCACCAGAAGCTTCTCAACGTCAAGCATCTTTCCCGGTCTAGCAAAAGTAGAACTGATACAAGAAATAGTACTTTTGCATGGGACAAAACCTTTTGCATTCATCTCTGTGATTAAAATTTTTGCCTCAGTTCGGCATTTCTTTCTCAATATCCTATCTAGATCAGGCTGTTTAGATAAATTGCACCATCCACATATTAGTATATCATAAGTGGAAGAATTTGGGGGTACACCTCTCAATTGCATCTCATTCAGAAGCTCTCTAGCCTGTTCCATCATTCCCACCTTGGCAAAATCACTAATGAGCACATTATATGTGCTAGTTCTAGGAATAAAGCCTAGGGAAATCATTTCACAGTACAGCTTTATGGATTTCTTCTTATTTCCAATCTTCCCATATCCACAGATCAAAGTGTCATATGTTGAAGCATCAGGTTTGAAGCCATTGTCCTTTATTTCGTCAAGTAATTCATCTACCTCTGCCATTAAACTGGCTCCTAAAAGACCACCTAGAAGAAGATTGTAAGTAGTAATATTTGGAGAAATTCTTTCATTTAGCATATGAATATACGTGGCCAAAGCCCTCTTGACAAGACTGCTTTCGCAGTATCCACGAATAAGGGCATTGTAAGTGATAGTGTCTGGTAAAAACCCATCCCTAACCATGTAGTTTAACACTGAAGTGGCTTTTTTAGTCATACCTAACCTGCATAATACAACAATCAGATTGTTATAAGCTTCCTTACTGACTTCAAGTCCCATATCAACAAGTCGCTCATGCATTTGCAAGACTGCATCAGCCTTTCTATTTTTTGAAGATGCACTAAGAAGAGACCTATGAATGACAGGGTTAGGGTGAATTCCCACAACCATCATTTCATTCAAGACATTCATTGCTTTTTCAATCTCACCAGCTTCAGAAAGCCCTATTACTAGGGTATTGCAAGTTATGGAACTCGGCATTAAATTCTGGCTCTTCATCTCATTCCACAGTTCCAAGGCATTGTTTAGTTCCCCCTGATTGCAGCATATCTTGATCATGGTGTTATATGTAGCTTGGTCTGGAAGCAAACCCATCTTTCTCATATCAGCACAAACAGATTTGGCTTCAAACTTGCCTTGTTTCAAGAGACCATTTATTAGTACATTGTACATAACAACATCAAATGGTATACTTTTCTCTCTCATTTCTTCAACCATGTCTAGGGCAGCTGACTCCTTTCCCAACTTGAAGAATCCATCCATGAGAGATGTGTAGTTAACATGATCAAGCAACAACTCTCTAGACATCACATCTTCAAGCAATCCTTCAATTTCATCCAATTTTCTACCTCTTTTCAAGTTGGTTACCAAAATGTCAAATGGAACCTTGATCTCCTCTACTCCGTTCAATTTCATTTCATTATAGAGATCAATAGCAATTTCTTGTTTACCTGCCTTGCAATAGCCATCAATTAGTGTAGCATAAATATAAGCATTTGGTATAATATTCTGATCCAACATCTTCTTCATAACGTTAAAAGCTTCATATAGCTTTCCTTTCTTTTTATATCCATTTATGATAGAAGAATAAGTGATGACATTTGGAATGATATGTTTCTCCTCCATTTCTTGCAAAACAGATTCCACACTTTCCATGTCTCCTAGCTTGCAATATCCATCAATCAATGCCGTGTAGGCAACTCTATTTGGAATAAGGTTGAGTTTTGAAAGTGCCCTGAACATGTCCTCTGCTTCCTTGGGCTTGCTAGACTTGAAAAGCCCATCCATCAATGTCGTACACGCAATCAAATCAAAGGTAATCCCACGAACCACCATTTGACTTTGATAGGCAAAAGCTTCCCAAGAACTCCCTGCTTTAAATAACGAATCAATGAGAGCAGTATAAGCAACATGATTGGGGTTGACACCCATCTTCTCCATCTCCCTCAGCAATTCTTTTGCTTCGAATAGCTTCCCTAGCTTGCAAAGACCGTTCACAATGGAACTATACGTAACTACATCAGGCAAGAATCCGTTGAGTATCATCTTCTCATATAATTCACGTGCTTCCTCAAACCCATGCTTAAGGTATGTGTTCATGACAGTGGTGTAAGTGATAAGGTTTGCCTCCAAACTCAAATCATTGTTATTGTTGTTTTTATCATCAAACTTTAAAAAATTGCAATCTTTATCCATTCTAGACCCCAAAATCGCATCAAGCATACTCTTAGCTTTACCAAACTCGCCATTTTTGCAAAACACATTAATCACAGTATTATAACTAACAATATCAGGCAACACACCCTCTTTCCTCATTCTTTCAACCAAGTCAACAGCAGAACTCATCTCTCCTGCTTTACAATACCCATCAATTAATGTATTAAAACTAATAACATCTTTAGAAATCCCTCCAGAAACCAAATTGTCCATAATCCACTCTCCATACTTAACAAACCCAATTCTACAAAAGCCTTTAACTAATATATTACAAGTAACAGTATCAAACAAGGCATCTTTCTTTATCATAATTGACAAAAAACCAAATGCCTGATCAACCAAATCATGCTGACAAAACCCCCAAATGACTGTATTATAAGTAACTGTATCAACCTCAATATCAACATTTCTAAGCAAATCTAAAGCTAAAGTCAAATTACCCATTTTACACCAAGCATGTACCAAAACATTGTGTGTAAAAACATTAGGCGAAACCCCACGAGACAACATCTCAATATAAAGATCACGTACCTGAGAGACCAACCCAAAGGCATTAAAATGGCAAATGAGCTGATTCCAAAGGCGCAAACTTGGAACAATATTGTGCTTTCTCATATCATAAAACGTCTCTGTAGCTTTTGAAAGTCTTCCACAGGTTAAGTATAGGTGTATTAGAGTACAGAAAAATGAAGCATAAAGATTTGATTTTGATAGTGGAATAGTGGTTGTATGGATATATTGAAAACAGGGAGATGATTTTAAAGGTATTGGGTTTTTTCTGGGTTTTGGAAAGGAAGGAAAAGGGTGCTGTTTGGTTGATGAGAAAGTGAAGGATTTTGAGAGAAAATTTGAGGGAAATAGAGCTCTTGTACGGTTCTTTAAATGCTTTATCATAATTCCACCTCACAGACTCAATCTCTTTCTTACTTTAATTTGATCGATGTCTCTCTGTTGTTGCTTTGGTGCAGAGCTTTCATGGCTCTATCTGTAATCTCTTGAGTAACCAAAGCATTCGAAGGAAGAAGAACGGAGCATCACTGCGTTTCCTAAAAACGGCATCGGTAAGACAAGTTTTTCATTTTTTGGGTTAATTACGAAATAATCTAAGAGGTTTACCTCAATATATAATTTGGTCCTGACCTTTTTAAAATTGATGCTTTTGATCTTCATACTCTTTGATTTGAGAAATTAAAATTTTATGCAATATAAATTGAGGGACTAATAACTATTTTTTCAGTATCTATATATATAATTGAAATTAAAATTAAAAATTAATTTTTATTTAATTATAGTCATTTATAAATACAATAAGTACAAAACGTGAGGACTAATTAATAGCTATAATTAACTAAAAATTTATATAATGAGTTTTATTTTATTTATATAGATACATATATATTTATTGTAGTAAGACTATAAATAAATTTAATATTTTGAAAATTGCATAATAATTCAGTTTTAATTATATAATATATTAAATGGTAACGTAAGGTTGAATAAGAAAGAAATTAAGTGTGCTAGCATAATTTTTTTAATCTATACACGATGCTATTTGGGTCACTTGATCATTTTAATGTAAATATATTAACAAAAGTTATTCCACAATTAAAAATATACAATTTTATATATAACACAAATAAAATTAATTCAATTTATTTTAAGAAAAATATTATTTCTAAACAACACTGAAAAATATATAAATGTACAAAATTGAAAATTTCTCAAATAAATGAATATTTAGATTTAAATATTACGGATTAAATTTAAATTTTTGGGTTAATAAGGATGTTATATGACCTAAATTTCGATGAACTGCATAATAGGGGGCAACCTTCTCCTTTAAATCGACGACAGCAGAAACCAAACCCTGCACCTTATGTCTTTGGAGAGAAGTTATCATTTGACTACTCTTTCACTGGAAAAATTTAAAGTATAATTAGAAGTACTTCTACAGTACAAATATATATATCTATATAAATGGAATTAGAATATATTTGTTTGTGGAAAATACTTTGTATATGGAAAATATTTTTAGAGAAAATATTTTTCAAATCTTTGCAATGTTTGGTTCTAATATTAGAAGCCAATTGGAAAATATCATCATTTGTGACATCAACACTTTTTATTATTCAAATTATCTTTTTTATAATGGACCTAATGTGTATTTTTTACAAATATCTCTTTATAATTGACATGATGTATTGATACAAAATTTACATGATAATTAATCTATACAAAAGAATGAAAGGTAAAAAGAAGGGTGTAGGCGGCGGGGTTTAGCGCACGCCAAAGTGTTGGCAACCACGACACTGTGTGGGCTCAAGGCCCACTAGAAAATACGAAATAGGTCTAGAGCCTAATCGGAGATGGAGTCGCCACCCGGATAAAAGCCGGGATACACTTGTACAGCAACTGGATTTCACGGAGGTTCCCAGAAGCCGTCATCAGAGAATGGGTTCGGAAACTGAGTATGGATGTTTGAATATCCACCCAACCTTGCGATCGACCTCCGTTTATGTTTCGTGATTTATTACCCTTAATTATTCAATTATTTCCTTATTAACATGCAAGTATTGATTGCCTTCAAACAATTACCAAATTTTACACTTAAGTTCACATTTGCACATTAATCCCATTTTATGCAATTAGTTCCGACATTCGACAAGAATAATAATTTACAACCATTCATTCCAAATAAGTGGGGAAGGGATTAAGGATTACAACACTTTGCCTCAAATAAAGGAGAAATAAACTGAAAATAAACCATAATATACAGAAAATAAACCAAGAATATACTAGGAATAAACCCTCATGAATTCCTCTCAAGAACTAATTAAGGGAACTAATCTTCCCTTAATTAGAAAATCACTCCAACTTCCTGCAATGCACAAGGGTTAATCTCCCAAAGGAAACAGAAGTCCTACAAGAATGAATCCATAGGATTATTCTAGACCTAGTCAATATAAATATAGATTACAGATACTTAAATATTGACTTAAATAAAAGAACAAAGACAATCAGACATAGGAAATGCGAATATAAGTGTATAGAAACCTTAGTAAAGTCACAGTCATGCATTATCTACGTGAAATATCAAAGCAGAGTCAGGCGTGACTCTGGAGATGCAGCGATCGCCTCTGTCATCAGGCACAGAGACTCTCAAAACAGCAAACTTCAGTACTAATCAAGCTAGGATTAATGTAAATAGAGTGAACTTACAACTAAACCTTGAAACTTCAATGAATCACGTTCAGAACATGGTATAACACACAACTTAAACAATAAAAGCAAAATATGTGAACTAAGCAAATAATGTAAACTCTATATAAGAATGCAATTCAACTATAGACAATATAGAGAGTATTACTAAAATATGAGCTTTTTTCAAAGTGATTTTCCCTCAAAGATGAGCTTTAAGTGTTTAGACTTTTACTTCAATACAAGATTTCCCCTTTTTCTTTCAAGAAAATGGTGCTTTTGAGCTTAATTCACCCTTCTTTTGCCTAAGAACGTTTCATTTTCTCCTTAGAGTTCTCTCCTTCTGCTTTTCAGCAACTCCCTTCTCCCTCCTTTGCTAATGGTTGCTAACCTCCCTCAATGGCCTCTCCCCTCTCTTTTTAACCTACTCATGCTTGATGGGACACCCCCTTTTCTTTTCCATCCTCATTTCTCTCCTTTCTAGGCTTCTTTTTACCTCCAAATTCAGTCATTCACGTCTGAAAATGCAGAAAGGTAAGGTGTGGTCCCCACTCAGTAGCTACCACAGTCACTTCTGAATTTAATACAGAAACAAGTGGCTGTTGCGGAGGCGTCGCCTCTACGATGAGGCGATCGCCTCTGTGCCTGCCTGGATTAGAGGTGATCGCCTCTGTATAGAGGCGTCGCCTCTTTGGCCCGGCCCTACATTGGGCCTGATGGGCTGAGGCTAGCTGGGATGCTTCGGACGGGTTCTAAGCCTGGTTTGGGCTTCTAAACTTCTAAGTCCATTCCTTTGAAAGATTCAGACTCTTCTCTTGCACTCAAGCTTTGCGGTTCTCATCATTGGGCTTGATTGCGGGCGGGCTAAACTGAGCATCCCCAGTTCGCCCTCTATCGCTGACCGATCGAACTGGGTGTCTACAAAGGGGATGAGAGGAAAAAATGAAGAAATAAAAATAATAAAAGAGGGAAAGGAGAAAAGAAGGAGAGAAGGCAAAAAAATAAGGAAAAAATAAAAATAAAAATAAAAAACGAGAAAAAGGCAAAAAGAAGGAGATAATGTAAAAAATGAGGAGAAAATAAAAAATGAGGGAAATGAGAAAAAATGAGAGAAATGAAAAAAAAATTGAGAGAAGATAAATAAAATAAGGATAAAATAAAAATAAAAAAGAAT
>CATIWK010112936.1:0-13128 GCA_949634005.1 Mallotus japonicus
ATGCCAATTTGAAAAAGTGTAGTTTTTGCTTGGATAGAGTTAATTTCCTTGGTTTTGTTGTTAGTTCAAAGGGTTTAGAGGTTGATGTGGAGAAGGTGGAAGCAATTAGGGAGTGGCCAACACCTACAAACATTAGCCAAGTTAGGAGTTTTCATGGTTTAGCTAGTTTCTATAGGAGGTTCATTAAGGACTTTAGTAGTATAGCTGCACCTTTGAATGAAATTGTCAAGAAAAATGTTGGGTTTACTTGGGGTGATGCACAAGAACATGCTTTTAATATGCTTAAAGATAAGTTGTGTAATGCTCCTTTGTTGGTTTTACCTAACTTTGACAAAACTTTTGAGATTGAGTGTGATGCTAGTGGCGTTGGTATTGGGGCTGTTTTGATGCAAGAGGGCAGACCTATATGCTATTTTAGTGAAAAGCTAAATGGAGCAGCCCTTCGGTACCCAACCTATGACAAAGAACTCTATGCTTTGGTTCGGGCCTTGCAAACATGGCAACACTATTTGTGGCCCAAGGAATTTGTCATACACACAGATCATGAGAGTTTGAAGCATCTCAAGGGGCAAGACAAGCTGAACCGAAGACATGCCAAGTGGATGGAGTTCGTTGAGACATTCCCATATGTGATCAAGTACAAGAAAGGTAAGGAAAATGTGGTTGCTGATGCGCTATCACGCAGGTATGCTTTACTTACTACTCTTGATTCTAAATTGTTGGGCTTTGAGTTCATAAAAGAGTTGTATGAGAGTGATAATGATTTCAGCAATATATTTGCAACTTGTGCTAATGGGGCTGTTTCTAATGACTTTTATGTGTTTGAGGGATTTCTTTTCAAGAAAAATCGCCTTTGTATTCCTAATTGTTCTTTGCGGATTGTACTAGTTAGGGAAGCACATGGGGGCGGTTTAATGGGTCATTTTGGGGTGCAAAAGACTTATGATATTCTGATTGAGCATTTTTATTGGCCATGCATGAAACGTGATGTGCATAAGATTTGTGGTCAATGCATTGTGTGTTTGAAAGCTAAGTCCAAATTGCAACCCCATGGGTTATATACACCTTTACCTATTCCTGATGTTCCTTGGACAGATTTGTCTATGGACTTTGTGCTTGGTTTGCCTAGATCTAGGAAAGGTAAAGATAGTATATTCGTTGTTGTGGATAGGTTTAGTAAGATGGCTCACTTTATACCATGCCATAAAAGTGATGATGCTGTTCATATTGCTGATTTGTTTCTTAGGGAAGTTGTGCGTTTGCATGGAGTACCTAGGACCATTGTTAGTGATAGAGATGTTAAATTTTTAAGTCACTTTTGGCGTGTGCTATGGGGTAAGTTAGGCACTAAATTGCTCTTTTCTACTACTTGCCATCCACAAACAGATGGACAAACCGAAGTTGTGAATAGGACTTTGGGTCAATTGCTTCGTGCTTTGATTTCTAGGAATTTAAAATCTTGGGAGGATTTGTTGCCATTTGTTGAATTTGCATACAATAGGGCTGTTCATAGCACTACACACACTTCACCATTTGAAATTGTATATGGCTTTAATCCTTTAACTCCTATTGATTTGATTCCTTTGCCTCTTAACAAGCTTGTTAGTGTTGATGGTTCTTCTAAGGCAGATTTGGTTAAAAAGCTACACAAGCAAGTTAAAGAGAGAATTGAGAAGCAAAATGCAAAAGTGGCTGAGAGGGTTAATAAAGGACGAATTCCAATGGTGTTCCAACCTGGTGATTGGGTTTGGGTTCATCTTCGAAAGGAAAGGTTCCCAACTCAAAGAAAGTCTAAGCTAAGTCCGAGGGGTGATGGTCCATTTCAAGTCCTTGAGAGGATCAATGATAACGCCTACAAGATTGATTTGAAAGGTGAGTATAATGTGAGTGGTACATTTAATGTTGCTGATTTAAGTCCTTTTGATGTAGGTGATGAGCTTGATTCGAGGACGAATCATCCTAAAGAAGGAGGGAATGATATGGACGTGACCAAGCTTGACGATGGTGATGGTGGTGGCATTTCCAAAGATAAAGCTAAGGATGGGCTTGATGGAGACGACATCAAGAAAACCAAAGATAAAGCTAAGGATCCATTAAGCATGTCACAAGGCCCAATTACAAGGTTAAGGTCCAAGAAGCTACAAGAAGCCTTAATTAGCTATATGCAAGATTGGGCTAGCCAAGGAAGTTCAATTGATCATGCTAGGTTTGGCCCAAGTGAAGACACAACTGAATGCGCTTTGTTTAATGTTTTGCAAGTCTAAATACATGAAGACTAATATAGGCTAGTATATGGGCTGAAATCTCTTATTTAAGTTCAGAACTATATTATTTGCTATTATGCTTATGTGGAAGCTAAGTTTAATAGTTTCATTAGGTTTTCTTGTGTTAGGATATTATAAAAACACCGCTTATGGTGTGTTTTATTCAGATTCAAAATTTAATAAAAATAGTCCTTGTTTCCTTTGCATATTTGTTTGAATTCTTGAATTCTAGTTGAATGCATAAACCACTTATCAAGGAATTGATCTATCCTTGTGGCGTGTTAAGGGTTAGGGTTTAAAGAACTTAGTTTTCTTTAGGTTCTAATCTTGATCAACCAAACCTTTGCAATCTGATCTAAGCGATTCTTGGGCTTTGAAATTCAATTTGTTCTTGGGTTTCTTAGATAGTAATTCACGGGTTCATATCATAATCATTAGGGTTCGTGGTTCTAATCCTTAGAGGTTCTTAATAGAAAATATGACATTTTTTCTTTATTTTGTTTTAATTGTGAAGAGTACCTTGAGGAAGGAAGGATTGACCCAGCATTTGAAAAATATCTAGCATCTTCACTCATCCAGCTCTATGGAACTCAATATACCTTCCTAAGTCCATCTACCCTCGAAATAATCACACGACCACCGCACCACGTAATAGATGTGGTAAATACTAGCAATCCAAACAACTTTTGTTTAATTATATGTCTAAATAGTAGTATTATATATGTATAAATAATGATAACTACTTCCATTGTGTTGTGTTACACTTTTTAAAGATAAATTGGCTTCATATTAAGGGTTGATTTCTTTATTGGGTAATGATACATGTCTGTTCGTGTCGCAAGTTCCACTAAAAGACAAAGAAAAAATTCACTTCCTTTTTTTGGAGGGGGTCATTTTAAGAATTTGACCCCACCATTTACTGTTGCGAGAGGAAATTTTATCCTTCTTTATTTTTGGATGGTATGGGTTAAAGGGCCATCGTCTTTGGTTAGCATAATCGTATAAATATAGTATAAAAGTGTCTTATTTGAAAAGTTAATTTGGTTAGGAAATTGATCAAACTAAAAAAAATTAAGAATTTAGCTAATGAACCAAAATATGTGATATGGTTGAAAGAGTTCATATCTAACTGTTTACTTCTCATCTTTTTCTCCAACCCCTATTATGATTGTGTTTTTGTTTAACACAAAGGGCGAGCTCTACCTTGAAGAGCAAATCAAATTATGCAAACCTCAATGAAGAAGCAAAGGAAAATGTATTATTGTCCAATATTATAAGTGTTGGGAGTGAAAACACAAGAAATTCAATAACATTGAAAAACTTTTATATCCGAAAATTGAAATAAGAGATGATAGGTAATTAATTTGATAGAGTAAATTATAATAAAAAAAAGAATTGAAGGTTTTACGATTTTATGAAATTGAAAGCTATATATATATATAGTTGAAGAACTATCAAATTTTTTAAAGTATTTATATTGCTTATAAGTATTGAGTGTATTTGGTTTAATTTCTCTTCAACAAGGCCTTTTTTTTTTTTAACTATAAGAGATTCATTAATTAAGAAAGGGAATTACAGATTTGGGTAGAGTACAATAAAGCATGTAACTGAGGATGAACGTTAAAGTTTTGATCTAACATCAGCAAACTATCCTGAAATTTTGATAACCAGTCTGCTACATTATTTGTAGATCTGTGAATATAATGAACTCTTAAATTAGAGTTGCTTGTTAAAATTTGCTCTATAACAACAGCCTCCCATGGGACTTCCTCTATTTTGGAAAACAAGCTTTAACAGCAGTCTGGCAATCCATCTCCACTAAGAATTTTTGTTGTGGAAAGTTTTGTTTTCCCATGAGCTGAGCTTCTTCTTGAGCCTTCAACTAAATTCAATGGGCTTAGTATTTATTTAACCCAAAATAAATATGGGTTCAAATAAATATGTTGTTATTATTATTATTATTATTATTTATGCATGATTGTTGTGTGTATGGCCTTTATGCATGAATTTTGCATGAGTGTTGTGTGTGGCCTAATTTTTTTTAATTTTTAATTTTTGTATTTTAATATTATAATGATTATAATTAATTAATTATAACAATATTCAAAATAATATCAGTAGACATATACATTTTTGAAACCCATTATCAAATTTTGGGTTTATCTCAATTGGACTAGCAAAATTTTATTTGATAACTAATTTTAAATTGATTAATCAATCAAATAAAGTCCAATAATATTTAATATGTCAATTTCCAAATAAAAAGATACAAAGAATAAATTATTCTCTATATAAGGAAAAATATAAAAATATATGGAGAATATATATATATATATATATATATATATATATATATATATATATATATTTTTTGTAAAAGGCAAGAGTCAAAGAAAATATATTGTTGCCTAAAATACAAATAGAATATATTATTTTCTAATTAAGTAGAAAATATATATTCTTTCTCTACAAAGAAATGTACCATAAATACACCTTCTCAAATTCTCTATAAATAGGAGTGTTTGTGGTTCATTTGATAGAGAAGATTGAAGTCTCAAGTCACCGAAATTCTGCAATCAAAGAATCAAGCAAAGCTCTACAAAATTCTCTCCAAGCGTTAAGACAACTCTAATCAAATCATCAAGGCTTCCACATCCACAAGTGAAAAGGTGTTCAAGACTTCAAATCTTCAAATACAAGTCTTCAAACGTTGTTCATCACTCTTTGCGAATTCGACTCATCTTCTTCACCAAAACGAAGTAGAAATCTTTTACGGATTCAAGCCTTAATCAGTTATTAAAAGAGGAAAGAATCAAAGGCTTTAATTTCTACTTGTAGAGATTTACATTAGAGATTGTACCCCTTTCTTTTTATTAATTTTCTTTTGATATTTGTTACTATTTTTCTTGTTTCTTAATTTTTTAACAAGGAATTTGTGTTAACAAATTTGCGGCATGCCCAGTGGGACATCTCTTTACTTCACAAATCATCTCAAAGTTCAACAATCAAGAGTCATGGCCTAAACGAACAACAATCGTCAATTCAAGGCACCCACCCGCTTTACTGTGCGAGGCACTACTAATGCTGGCCCAAGAGCCATCATCAAAGAGAGCTTGATCGAGGAAATTTATGCGCGCACTCTTCCTCTACTTCAAAGTTTGTTCATCTCTCCACCACCAATTGAAGAAGTGGTGACTCCTACTCAATCTCTACAAAAACCGAAGGAGAGTCTTGATCCATCCACGAACAAGGATGTCACTCATGGTGACAGTGCATTAATCTCTCCAAATGACTCTTCTGATGTCATGAGCATCATGATGACGAACACTACCTCTTTGGAGGAGCAAGTCACCAAGATGAGCAAGATCTTGGAAGCCCTCACCGACTCAATCAAAGAAAAGGATGATCAAATTGTCTCTTTGATGAAAAAGGTTGATGGTTTAACTGAAAAGGGAGTTATGGTCACTGATGATTCACAATAAAAGAATAAAGAAGTCGTGCAAGTTCTTATTGCTGTTATTGGTTCCACTTCTGATGCAACATCAAAGCCTACCCAAGTGCTTACCAATGGACCTATAACTGCAAATCAGTTGAAGAACCTTGTTAAGGAAGTTGTTAAAGACCAAGTTGAGAATGTCACTCAACCATCATATACATATGCCAAACGATACTCTCAAAGGATTGATCTCATGAGAATGTCTGCAAACTATCAACCTCAAAAGTTTCAATAGTTTGATGGTAAAGGCAATCCAAGGCAGCATGTGGCTCACTTCGTGGAAACTTACAACAATGCTTGTACCTATAGTGATTTAATGGTTAAACAGTTTGTTCGATCCTTGAAGGGATGTTCGATCCTTGAAGGGAAATGCTTTTGACTGGTATACAGACTTAGAACCAGGCAATATTGATGGATGGGAGCAATTAGAACATGAGTTCCTTAATCACTTCTACAACACCTGTAGGATTGTTAGCATGATAGAGCTTATATATTCAAGTCAATGGCCTGAAGAACCTATCATTGACTATATTCATAGATGGAAGAATCTGAGTCTCAATTGCAAGGACTGTCTATCTAAAACCTCTGCTCTAGACATGTGCATTCAAGGCATGCATTGGGGTTACGCTACATTCTTCAAGGTATCAAGCCTAAAACCTTTGAAGAATTGGCTACTTAGGCACATGACATGGAGTTGAGCATTGCTACTGCTGGAGGTCAAATGTTACCTGTGGAAGACCCAAAGAAAGGAAAAGAAAAGCAAGAAGCTTGCAAAGGGGGCAAGCCATCTACAAAAGTAGAAACCAAATAGGCCATGGTTGTGAGTACTATGCCTTTCAAAATTTCTAGCAAGGCTGAGAAGAAGCAAGATGTAAAGACTACTACTACTCAAGGCCAAGGTGTGAAGAAGAGTACCTTGAAAGAAAGGCAAGAAAAGGAGTACCCTTTTTCTGATGCCAGTGTTCCTCAAATGTTAGATGATTTGCTGGAAGCCAATCTCATTCAACTACCTGAGATGAAGCGCCCTGAAGAAGCTGATTGGGTGGATGATCCAAATTATTATAAGTATCATGGGTTAGTTAGTCATCATGTTCAAAAGTGTTTTGTTTTGAAGGACAAAATTATGCAGTTGCATGAGAAGGGAGAAGTTATTTTTGATGAAGAAGTTGCCACCTCCAATACAACTTCGATTGTTGCTCACTATTCCACAACTATAAAGTTTGGAAGCTTTAAGCCCATTGATGTTTCAGTGCACCTTGTTGATGGCCAAATTTTGCTTTAGTCCATGCAAGTTAATGTACAAGAAGTCTCACATTTAACTGGGGGCATCAAATATCAAGATATAGGAGATTATTCTGATGAAGGATGGACTCTTATTACTCGAAAAAGAGGAAGAAAAAGGAACATGCCCATACTAAAGTCCACTCCTAACAGAACTAAAGTCATTAAAGGTCCTGTTAGAAAGTTAATTGCTTCAAAAGTAACAAAAAAAAAGGCTCCCTTGCACAAGATAGAGGATGAAATTATACAGAAACTAAGAACACCTGTGACCCTCAAGGAGTTTTTGCCAAAATAATTCTTGAACCAGGATGACGATGTCATTACTTGCTACTTCATCAATGAAGATTCAAATGACCATGAAGATGTAGAGAAAGAAAATTCGAGTCCAAGAAACTTACTTGCAGTCCATGTACAACAAAAATATACTTCACCGATGAAGACTTATTGCTTGGGTCAAAACTTCATAACCTCCTACTTTTTGTCCAAGGCTATATCAATGAACAAAAGGTTAATAGAATCCTCATAGATGATGGATCTGTTGTAAACATCTTACCACTCAAGACCTTAAGGACTTGGGTGTACCTATGGATGAGCTTATGAAGAGTCACTTGACAACTCAAGGGTTTAACCAAGGAGGGCAAAGAACTCTAGGCAATATTTGATTGTCAATTCTTATGGATGAATTCAGGTCAGAGGCTTTATTTCACATGATTGATGTTAGGACCACTACTACTTGGAAGGCCGTGGATACATGAGAATGGTGTCGTCTCATCCATACTTCACCAATGCTTCAAGTATTGCCAAAATGGGCAAGTGAAAAGGGTAGATGCTGACTCTAAACCCCTCACTATGGTAGAGTCATATTTCGCGGACGCAAAGTTTTATGATGATTCAACAGTATGCAAAGGAAAATCATGTGACTTAAAGGAAGCCGCCATACAAGAAAAGACAACAGATAATGAGGTTTCTACAAGTGAGGCCCCTCAGCTTGTTGGTAGATCTTTTGGAACACTAAAAAAAGAAGTGACACCAAGTTCAAATAATAATGAGGTTGATGAGGAGATGAACGTAGCAATTAACCATATCAATGGAAGATTCTTGAAGAGGTACTATACTTGAAGCTTGGCAACGCTCCTGGCCTGCATGAGTTAAAACAGTGAATGGCATTAAAAAAAAAGCTCTTTAAGTTAAAAATCTGTCACAAGGTAGCTTAGGCAAAAGTTAGAGCACAAACAAAAAAAAGCCTTTTGAACTACGTTTGACTTGATCTTTCACAAGAAAGTACGTAGGCTCATTCACGCTAAAAAAAAAAACCCCCTTGAACTACGTTTTGACTTGATCTTTCGCAAGAAAGTACGTAGGCAACTTGGACTCATTCCTAGTCCAATCACATAAAAAAAATCAACCAGTCAAGGTTGAAATTTCATCTCGATGGAGCAATTAACAAAGCAATATGCATTCATAAGATAAACATAAAAATAAATAAACTTATGTTTTTCTTATTGAATGATCAAAAGTTGTCTTATTACATAAAGATGAAAAGAAATAACATGGATTAAAGAAATGGAAAAAAGAAGATAGTCTAAGGTTCCCACTCGAGGTTCTTCAACTCATCAAAATCAATCTCAAGTAAATCTCGAAGCCCTTGCAGTTTATTCTCTTTAGCAGCACCATGCACAGGAGTATTCTTAATAGTAGAAATCTCATCTCGAATCTTGGAAACACTATCTTGGCTCTCTTGAACAGCCTTCTAAGTCACCTCCAAAGAAGACTCAAGTTCCCTCTTCTTTGCATTTAGATTTTTGAGTTCCTCTTCAACTTTGATGAGCTTAGCTTGTAAAGAAGATTGATTTCTAATAGCCTCACTTTCAAGTGCCAGTGAAGCATTTAGTTGTCCTTTGAGCATGTCAAATTCCTTGGCTTGAACATTTGCTGAAACGCTTGAGTGAAGTTTAGATTTATCCTCATTCACCTTCTCAATCTTTTGAAGGAGACTTTCTAAACTTGCCTTTGGAACTTAAGTGTCAATATTATAGAAATCCTTTAGCATATCAAGAAACTTGCAAACATCTTCCGCCATTGAAGGAATTTTAAATAGAGGTGTACGAGTAAACCTCTCTCACAAATGCTTCCATGAAAACATTACAGCTTAGCAATGAAAATGAAGAAACATGTCATTGGCATAAAGTTTAGTAACATCAAATGGATCAGAATGATGAGATGCTTTTGATGATTGCCTTAAATTATTCATCTCTGGCTGTATAGCATCATTGAGGTGTGCTTTAGAGGTATGTTCCATAGACTCTACTGGATGATCTTATCCAAATACAGTTGACACTATTTGAAAGGCTTCAGCACTAAGTGCAGTGTCCTCTGTATCTCCAAACTCCATATCAAAGTTAGGGATAGTATACTTCAAATAAAAAAAACATGAAGAGAAGAAAAGAATAAGCAAAATATTTAAGAAAAGAAAAAGAATAAAAAGCAAAAAAAAAACTACCAGCTTATCACATGGGATAATCGAGGAACTAATAGCTTCCTGAAAATCTTTTGGGTCTCTAGGAATCCACACCTTTGGTCTTTTAAGATGGTTCCAATAATGGTCAAAATCTTCTTGCTCACTGATCAAACAATTTAACAAGTCAACAAAAAATTGTGCCGGAATTGGCTCATTGACATTATTGTTAGGTGCAGAAATTGTGACTTGCCCATTTGATGAAGAATCCTTCTTAGCTTGATCTTCACAAGTAACTTTGAATTTCCGTTCCCTAGAAGTGCTCATTCTTATTGTCTTCTTAGGTGCTTGAGAAGAGAATCCATCAACAGGCTTTACAGCAATAACATTAGAAGATTTTTCATCACCCTTATTAGTCTTCAACCGGATGATCATTCTTTGGTCTTTTGGAAGGGTTTGAAGCCATTTTTTTCCACCAATCTCGATAGTCTTTGGTGACAGAAGTTATGCCATCATTCATTATGGGTAGTTTGACTCTTGCCAAAGTAAGAAGCTTGGTACATGATTGCGAAATTTGCATCACATTCTGCAAAGTCAAGTCATCAAAGTGTTGTGCTAAATCATTAGGAATGTCTTGACAAAAGCCAAATTATCTACTAAATCTGTAAGGACTATATAGCTAGCATATGTAGACATTGTTCCAACGTGCAGCCAAGAAGCTTGAGCGAAGGCTAATAAAGTACTCTGTGCGGCTAGTAGTCAAGTTGTTATCATCAACCAATAAAGGAACCTTATCAACAGCCAAACAAGAATAAATTTGTCTTGATGAGCCACTAAAAAGGTCATAAGCTCCAGAATCTTCAAAAAATTTTGCCATCCGCTCTCCAACATAATTAGCCATTGCAGGAGATCTCTGACGATTTGAAATAAAATGTGTCTCAAACCTTTCAACAAACCATCCATATATATAATGAGTCGGAAAGGAAGACACACAAGTGCTGAAGTCAGTAGCAGTCGAAATTTCCCTCAGACCTTGATAAATGTTTGCCAAAACTGGAACTGCCAAACAAAAGCACTGACCAGTCACCATTAAACTTGCAACCTTAAAGGTACTTGGGCAAATCAAACCAACATCCTTTCCTGGAAGCACAAACTTGCATAACCAATAAGAAAGAAAAGCTGCTAAGTAGGTTTCTTCTCGAGCATCAACCTCTATATGTAGCGTAGAGAAAGGCCTATTCCATTCTTTCGAATGAAGTGAAGTTTTATTAATAACACCAGAAGGATTATAAATGTCCCTTGGACGTGTAATCCTCTTCTTGTTGTCTCTTTTTAGAGGTCTTTTGTATCTTGAAGGCCCATGAAACCAAAAGTTCACCCAATTAGCAATGGTCATTTCATAGCGGTCTTCAATCTTTTTACAGTTTCGATGATAAGCAAGGAGCAAGTATTTGCAGCTGCGAGGTAGATGATGTTGTCCGTCATGATCAAGCCTGTTCAATTCTTCAGTTGATGGAATAACTTTGTCATAAAAAGAACCACAAATGGGAAGACTACCTAGCATTCTCAAGTCCCACAAAGAGATGGATTCCTCTCTATTGATAGTGCAACGGGTGTTTGTAGATGGATCCCAATGTTCACAAAAGCCCCGCATGACATTCAACTTGAAGTCATAAGTGAAGAGAGAAACATAAACAGCATCATAGAGCCTTGTAACAGTCAATAGGCGCTTATTGCTCGCCAATATGTCTTCAATCCATTCCTAGTAGCATTCGGTGTATGTAGCTTTACCCAAGAATGAAGAAAATAATGCCCATAAAGACTCACCGTTGCTAACACGGTATTTCAATAATTGAAGAGCCTCAGATGAAGGTTCAGCAGCATGAAGTGCAGATTGCAGTAACGTGACCCTTGAAGAAGTGATGGTGTCAAGTTTGGAATCATAGATGTCTCGTGATGTTTCCAAACTCTAAGATGACAAGTGTCGAAGTCCATTAGAAGATGACCATGAAGGAGAAAAACCACCAATAGCAGGAGTGTAGACCGCAAGTGTAGTGCCATCCTCCATCTTTGAAGTTTTATCATCCAAAATAAGAAGGTTTGATGATGTTGAAGAAGCAATCTCCTTGAAGACGACCATGATGTAGAATTAGAGTCACCCTTTGAAGAAAGTGCAATCGCGAGGAAGGTCCTTCAAAAAATTTGTAGCTCGAACTAGAAGTTTGATCTCCACACTACCAAAAAAAAAATCCAGTAGCAATGTGAAAAAAAAAGGAGACAAATTCAAAAAAAAAATGAAATTGTCATGCAAATATGCAGCCCATTCAAAGGAAGAAAACGAAAAGGCCTCATGAATTAAAAAGGGATGTGCATCCATGTAGACCATGCCAATAGAAAAGGGGCTTCATGTAAAAAAAAAAATATGTAAATCATGCAAGCCATGCAAGAAAGTAAAGAAAAAAAAAGTTTTATGTCCATGGTGTCCCTTTATTTTCATTGTATATTTAGTCAATTCAAGATGGGAAAAGATTCTTAGCGCGGCCCGCATCGACTACAGTAGGATGCGGGGCATTTTTTAATTATCGTGGGTCCCACATCATGGGAAGGTCAGTATAAACGTATCAAATACATATACATAATGGGCATATAGTATAAGGGCAATTCGGTAAATGGATCGGACATAACACAAGGATAATTTGGTAAACTATGGTCTTATAATGCAAGGGTAATTGGGTAAACTGAGAGTTCTTGTTTAAGGATGTCATTTTAGAATTTGTTTTCACTTTTGCTTCAACTTCGAATCAGACCCCATTTTCCATCCTTCTCTTCTCCGTACCTGTTGAAGTATGTTATTATTCATGTAACCGTGAGTGTTTTCTTGAAATCCTTTGTTTTTTAATATTATGTAAATATTTCTTAAGGGTTTTCTTTTGTATTTTTTTTTGAAAGGATTGCTTATGGGTTTTCTTATTTCCAGATATGTAAATATTTATTGTGTTGATTGAAGAAAATATTAAAACGTTGTTGCTGTTTGAGATTTCTTACGGGTTTTTTTTTTTGAAAGGATTTCTTATGGGTTTTCTTGTTTGAAGATAAGTCAATATTTCAGAAAAGATTTTTTCAAAAATCCTGTCGTTGGTAAACATAAACAACAAAACGCAGAGCAACAAAAAACCATCAAAACAACGAGAAACGTGAAAATGAATCAAAAAAAAAAACTTGAAACAACCGAAAAAACTCAAACAACCAGAAATATATAAGCGTGTCATGACAACGGAAAACAACCAATAGTCGAAACTACTAAAAACAACCCCGAAACAGTGAAACAACTCAAAACAACCGTTCAAAGCAACCAAGCAACTGAAACCACGCAAAACTGCCCCCGCAGCAACCAAACCATAAACCTAAATTGAATAAGCAACTCAGAATAAATGAAAACAACTAGAAAGAACGTTTGCAGCAACCAGGACACATGAAAACAACAAAAAAGGAAGAACCAAAACAACGAAAAATCTCATAACAATGAAAACCTCAAAACATCGGGGAAATAAAAAAGCACCAAACAACCTAAACAACTTAAGAAAACAAGAAAACTCAAGGAATTCAAAGCAACTGAAAACAACCAAACAACC
>CATIWK010112947.1:0-11566 GCA_949634005.1 Mallotus japonicus
TTTGAAGGACATTTTATATATGTATCTGAATATTTATGTTTGTGAATGGAGGTATTTACATGGTGATTTTAAGTATGTTGTTTAATGTTTTTATTTCGCGAAAAATTTTTAAGGCTTACTATGGGTTTCGGGTACTTTAAGAATTCTCATTCCCTAGTGCCGGTCACGGACCTATAGGTTCAGGTCGTGACATACACCCTCACCACTCTGCTATTTCATCAGGTTTTTAGAAGAGTTTATGGCACAGTCATACTATTCCAAAAATCAAAATGTTCTGGTGGAAGGTTCTTAATCACCTTCTTCCCACCCGAGAGGTCTTGCAAAGACGTGGCATTGTAGATTCTGATTTCTGTCCTTTATGTAAGCAGCATGTTGAATCTGTCTATCATGTGATTTTTCAATGTGATCATGGAAGGGCGTCTTGGTTTGCTACCTCTCTATATTATGTCTCTAATATGCCTTCTAATATTTTTGTGGCTACTTTGTGGGTTCATATTTGTAATTCATTTCAAAATCAAGAGGACAGGTTTACTTTGTTTCTTACAGTAGGATGGCAAATTTGGAAGGCTCGCAATGCCTATCTGTTTAATTATGTTGTTCCTAATCCTCTTGAAACTATTAGGAAGGCCTATCACATGAATGATGAGGTCCAACGGGCTTTTTTTTAATGCTGCCCATGCTTGTTCTACCTCAGCTTTAAGCTTCCACACTTTGCCGTGCCAAGACTCTGTATCTGGGTGGATCCCTCCACCTAAGAATTTTGTTAAAATTAATACTGATGCGTCGTTTAATCCCTCTTTTAGTTATGCAGGCCTGGCGGTTTTAATTAGAGATTCAGCTGGTCATCTGCTGTTTGGAAGTGCTCAAAGAAAGAAGGTTTACTCCCCTCTCGTGGCTGAAGTTGAAGCTATGCTGCTTGCTATGGAGGTCGCAATTTCCCTCAGATATCAGCATTGTATTTTTGAAACTGACTTCCGGTTGGCACATCAGGCTCTGTCATCTGTTGAACAACCTGATTGAAGTATTATTAATCTGATACATTCTATTTTAGCTACACAAGTCCATTTTGTTTCATGTAAATTTTCTTGGACCCATAAGTGCAAGAACAGGGCAGCTGATTGGGTAGCCCGATCAGCTTTAGCTAATACTTTACCTTTAAATTGGGTCTGTAATATTCTTAAACAACTGTTGTCTCTTTTAGTCTGTTAATATTAGTTTTCTTTTGACAAAAAAAAAAGGATCAATAGTAGTTAATGTTAGTGGTTTTTTTTTTTTTAACAATTGAGAGGTCAAGGAGAAAGGGGAATCAAACCCATGACTCTACCTTATAATATCCATCACCTGAGTCACTAGGTTAAAAAAGAGGACAATGTTAATGGTTAATGTTAGCAAAAAGGGAATATTTAATTATAACTATAAATGTGAGACGCCATAAACATAGGTCTCATCCTTAAGAGCAGTCAAAAATTCAATTCTTAATATATCAATTCTTAAATATAGGTGTCTCAGTCTAAATCAATTAATTTAAATTTCATCAACTTTAATTAAAAAGTGTTATGCGGTCATTTTATTTGTTTATTTTTATTTTTATGCATTTTACCTTACTTGCAGTTATTTATAAGATAAAGTGTAGTTTACCGAACATAAAATAACTATAAAAATTATAATTGGAAAAACAATTTTAAATTTTTTATGATTTATTGTGTTTACTCTTTGCGTTTATATTTTATTTTTATTAATATTTTTTATAATCTTACATCAAAACTTTGGTACTTTATTTTTTTTTTTTTTGAATCAATTTTTCTTAATTTTCTTAATTTTTTATGTGTGGGGAAAAATACATATAAAATTTGATAAAGTATATCATCCTTATGGCGCGTATAGAACATAATGCTTTGCATTTGATATCTCCTAAAGTGAAAAAGTATTTATTTATTGCTCAGGACCAATTATTATGGACATGACAGCACAATGCTGTTGCTAATGCTTCATAAGCTAGTACATTAGCCTGCCTTTTCCATAAATGACATGGAATTCCTTTTTTCCCTGCAATGTGATCTTCATGAGAGTGATTTAGCTATTATTTTAAAAATAAAACATGTGGTACGAAATTTTGATATTAGTAATTATTAATTTGTAAAATTAATTTTTATCTAATTATAAAAAAGAGATGGTCCACATTATACAGTTTGCTTAAATTTTCTAATTTTCATATTAATAAAAAAATCTAATTTTTATTTGTTTTGAATAGTATTATTTGTTAGTACTCCATAAAATCACAAGGAAGGAATATCGATAAAAAAAATAGTTAAAAATTAATATTTGATGTTGTCATGAATTAAATCTAAAATTTTCTTAATTTCAGATACCTTAACCGAAACCAATTGATCTAAGTTTTATCCGTAATTTAATTTTCATTTTTTCTAACAACTAAATATATTTCATTGATTAAAAAGGATAACACCACATAAATAGAGAGCTATGAATGTAATATCCAACAAATAAGCCCATCAGACTTGACCAATTGCGTGAACAATAAGTCTTGCATCGTTGTTAAAAAAAAAAAATTGGGCCAATAATACAGGTCCAATACAATGATTTCCAGGAGAGTGAGTTTGCAGCAGCTCACGGAAAATGGTGGAATCTGGATGAAGATGAGAGCCCTTATTAGGATTTGACTCTGATACCATATTAAGAATCTACGGACCTCGAGAGTGTTGGCCCACACACACACATATAAACTTATAATGGAGTTGAACTCATGTAACACAAAACCAATTGGCTTGTGTTAAAGCCCAATCTACACCACTTATAAGCCCTTAATTATTTTTGTAAGTTTTCAATGTGGGATTTATTCTCTCAACAAGTCTTGTGAGTGCTTACTTTTCCTCTTGTAAAACTTAAATGTTGGAATCACAAGAAGAGTAGCTAGTGGTATTACCAACTCCTTAGTCATAAACCAGAGAGACTAATTCTTTAAAGATGATGTTTTTGATGGCACCATTGAGGATCTTGTAAATCTCCTCATCATGCGAGCTATAGAGAACTTGAACTAACTCCACAAAATCTCTGCACCTTTACACAAGCTGCACAATAATATTAAAAATACAAAAAGGACCATATCCATATATAGATTTAGATAGATATAACTAAAAGATTTGATATTATACTCATATCTAGTTATTAAAGCGTTAAAAACATAAAAAAAAAATAACAGATTTGGGTGAATTTTGACCAAAAATTGGCAAAAATTACCCTAAAAAATCAGCTTACGAAAACCAGAAATAGAAGAGCTAGGAAAGAAGAAATAAAGGACCTAAATTGTAAACAAATAGCAACAATCTAATATTCATTTTTTTTGAACAACAATCTAATATTCATTTTAGCACTTAGATATTAAACCATTAGCATTCTGTTACATGAAAGTTCACATATGCATCTTTAGATATCTACTTAGTACTTAGTGATCTGTTTCTTTTTTTTTTTTTCTTAGTTGTTTTGGGCCCTAAGCATTTGAATATTATGTCATGCGGTCATCTCTTTTTCATGTTGCATGATGGAAACAAACTCCTCTTGGTACCACCTACAAGGGGTGCATATAATTACAGACCTATGTTACAGGGAGGTTGCATTTATAAATACATAATACATAGGCTTAATTGGACTAGATTGTCACTCACTTTATTTTGCTTCTATTATTGCAATTGGTTGCTAAAACCCATTTAAATAAGGGCTTTTTATAAGAACAATAATTAGATTTAATAAATGTCACATGAATTATTGATTATGGTAGATTTCACATAAATCTCATATAATTTTATATTAATTTTTTCAAATATCAAATTTTTTCTAAGATAGCCTGCCTGCCTGGGGATGGGATGGCTTAATGCCTTCCCATCCATGGGGTAAGGCATAATAAAGGGGACGGGTTTGAATCCTCCCTCTCTCCCTCCCTAGTGTCAAAAAAAAAAAAAATTCTAAGATATCATATCCAAAATTGACACTCTATAATATTAATTAAAATCACACAGCCTTTTTTAAATTTCATAGTTCCAGCACTAATATTTTTATTGTTTTAATAGGTCCTGAAACATTACGCTATAATATGCTACAGGGTACTAATAAATGACACTGTCAAAACAAAAGTCCTCGATCTTTTCTCCATGTATTAGTATGTTACTAAGCTTATCGGTTTTTGAATAGCTCTTTTTTTTTTTTTTTTATCGGTTTCAGCTAGTGTGATGTACTTAAGGTGCTGCTTATATTGATACATGTTACATAGATTTGCTAATTGGTATTGGTATGAGTATATAATCCATGTTTTAGTTAATTTAATTAATATCCGTACTATTGAAATGATAGCTAATGGCCGTGTTTTGGAGACTGGGATTAACCTTGAAATCGCATTGCTTCTCTATCACGTGACGGTGGCAAATGCGATCTTCATTATCGCTGCTTTTTTTTAATAATCAACCAATTTTTTTTAGTCCATATAATCATACAATTTCAGCATCTAACTAATCATATAAAATGCCAGAGATCTAGCTAATAGGTGAATTTTTTGCTGTTGATTTGATGATCACAATCCATTCATAAGACTTTTGAGTTTGTTATTATTTTTTTTTTTTGAAATAAACTGGAATGCATTAAACCATATCAAATTGCAGTACATCAGTAATAAAAGGAGGGACTGTAATGTACAACTATGATATTAGTCGTATTCAAAATTCATTGAAATTTGATTAGTCTAATTCGATTTGGATAAGATTAAAAAGCAATAAATATCTTTAAATTAGGGTGTGCATTGCGCGGATCAAATTTTAAATTTTTTCCAAAAATACAAGCCCAAACCGAGTTGAAATTGTACGGTCGATGGCGGGTGGCATCGATTTAATTTTTGGTAAACAAACGAAAAAAAAAACTAGTAAATTCTAGTAGCCTAATGGTTGTTGCACGTCCCTTCGGCAGCCCCATTTAGGTTGTGGGTTACCCAATACCTCACCACTTTGCTACACCATTCTATTAGCATATTTTAGTTATATATTAACATATTTTGTATTCGATTTTTCAGTCGGGTCGGTTTCGTCCGAAAATTTACAAATCAACAAAAATGACAAACCGAATCAACTTGATTTGGATCTTTGAAGTTGGGCGGATTTTACTCACCCTACTTCTAACAATGATTTCAATGGTTGTTGGTTGGTGTCAAATATTTTTAAAATAATAGTTTAAATAAATTGGGGGTTTTTTTTAACAAGTACATAAGTTAGATTTTAGTCTCAATAAACATATATTCGAGCATTAATTTTTAAAATATTTTCAAAAGAAATTAACCTAATTTAAAAAGAATCAACAGTTGTTTACTAAATGAATTGACCGTATTAGGTTAAAATATCACAAGTTGATGATTTCACTGTTTGAAATATAGTTGATTCTTAAATTTAATGGTTCTGATATAGATGGTTTTTAAATTATAAAAATAAAAAAAATCAGCATATATTTATATATTTTTTTATATTTATAGTATCTATTAATTATATAAATTTCTAATTTTTATATATATAATTTAAATTTAATTTAAAAAAAAATTAAAATTTTCATCCCATGAACGGCTTTATGCCAGTAAAGAAAATGCATTCCATTATAACATGGGGTGACTATATGTGTCTACAAGGAAGGCTGACCCATTTGCATACCATATTATATTTATATAATATATGTATCTTTTGGTGATGATTCCCAAAAAGCCATTTCTCAATAATGGAACCAGTATGAGAGATCCTTCAATTGTTATTAAAAATCACCACCAAATACACCACCGGCTTTAGAGCCTAAACAGCTGTATAACAGGTCAAAATCATTAATTAAAAGTAAAACAAAAGGCAAAATAATTAATTAATTAATTAACTATGTTTATGGAGTTAGACTGTACTATACAACTGTGATATGAGTCGGCCGTACAGGGATACCTTTGTGTAGTGAGTGACCACACTAATTACAACATTAATTACATTTTTTGAGGGATGATATGAGGATATTGCAAAAAGGAACCTTTAAAACACTTTCTTTCATCAAAACAGTAGCATGAGTTAACTTTTACCTGTAATGTTAGGATACTCCCCACAAGGATAATTTTTTTTTTTTAAATTACAGTTTTAACTCCATAATACAGAGGCATTCAATTGAAAAAATTTTATAGTCCCACAGTGGGACTATTCCTACCTATCAAATGAGGCCACAAAAATCATTATCCATAATATTAATAAGCGTACAAGTTGTAAGTATAACTTTATTTTTAATGTATTTGTGTGAATATGATATATGATGTATAATATTAGAACTAGAAAATTATAATTCACAATTAAGAAATATATATATATATATTTATAAGGCAATAGTATTAATCGTCCATAAACGTGATCAAAGTCAAACACTCGGAAAAAGTTGGTTCACTACTTCTCATCTTTTGATTTTTACATTCTTAACCATAACATCAAATAAACTCTATGAAAATTTTGCAAGGTGATTTGGCAACAACTAAGACAAAACTTCGCTTGACCACTACGTGCGTTTCATTCTCTTCAATCTTATCTTTGATTGCTTTTTATGAAGTCACATCGAGACATGAACACAGACCTTCTTGATTAATGAAGAAGTCTTTATGGTCGAGGTCGGATTTCCAAAGCGTGAAATTTACTTTGGCGGCACTCCTGCCTAAGCGAAATGATGAACAAGTTGAGTTCTTCCTTTCATCATCCTTTCTTTCATAAATTCTTCCCAAGGGCTTTAGCAAGAAAGATTGGGTTAAGATTGATGCAAATATGCTGAAAAAAGAAGATACATTTATGGTCAATTCTACGAAGAGTAGCTTCGTCCTTCCCCAAATCAATTTTAATTAAAATCATCCCCTTCCTATTTTTCTTTCTGACTGCATTTTCCAATTGAAATAGAATATTACTATCAAAATGGAATTGTGCATCCAAAATAGGTCTAAAAAGACATAATCTCAAGATTTTAACTAATTCAATTCAATATGCTTAAGGTCATAAAGACAATAAAAGTCTTAAAATAACTAATTTAATATTTATACATATATTAACTCGACGTACGCGCGATTGAAATAATGGGATCTTGTCCCACCCAAGAAGACCTACTCTTCCCTCACGAATATTCAAGACTCCACTAAGTGCTTCTGAAGGGAAGCACTTAGCTCCGAGTGAACATAAAAAAACATACCAGTATATATATACTGGTGGAGGAAGAAGCGAAAATTCACTGTATCCAAACTATTGTTAATAATGAAATATATATTTTAAATTATTATAACCGAGAAATGAATACAATTTTTGGAGTATTATTTATTTTTAAGAATTAGGCCAAAAGTTAAGGAGGCGGAGGTTTGTTGGCTAATTTTTTTTCAACCAAATTGTAATCATATATAGAATTTAAATATTATCATCATTTATTTATAGATGTACAATTTACTTAATTTTGAAAAATAACTCATATTATATAATTCGTTAATACACTTAAATTATTCAATCTCTTTATTGATCCAAAAGTTGCATGGATTAGTATAAGTTGAATATCAACCTAACCCTAAAAATATAAATTGTCACCCATGATCCAACCCCACCTTTCACGTTTAGGGCACGTGACATCACTGCGTATGATCACACAAGCATAGGAGGGGAAGCAAAGAAAACACATGGAAATAGACACAACAAAGCTCCCATGTGACCGCCCTCCTCTCTTCCTCTCACTGGTCAGATCCACAAATTCCCATTTACAATCAATCATGCATCTCTATAACGTCTATATATAAATAGTACAAAACAACAATGGACCACCGCAATTAGTGGTGAGAGGTGGCGCTTGTTTTCCACTCGCCGCCATAGAGAGTGAAGTCAAACAATTAAACCATCGATCCACATCTTCAATATTTATCAAATCATTATAAGAAGCATCCTTATTGCTTCACTCAATATTTTGTTCTCAAAAACTTATCATCATCATCTTCATTTTTGGTATTGTGTTGTTATTAGACCCATAATGTAGTAGTAGCAATAGCATCAGCAGTGGAGAGGCTGATAAAGATGGGGAAGAGAAGAGATAAAGATGGTTCAAGATCGTCTCAAACTCTACCTTCTTCACCTTCTCATTCTTTTTCTTCTTCTTCATCTTCAGATTTTGAGTTCACCATCTCCTTGTCTCCACGCAAATCCTCTCCTGCTTTGTGCCCAGCTGATGAACTTTTCTACAAAGGCCAGCTCTTGCCTCTCCACCCATCTCCCCGCATTTCCATGGTCCGTACTCTTCTTTTAGCTTCTTCAAGCACGTCTTCCTTTTCTGACACCAACACCACTGCCTCTCGAGACTCTACGGGCAGCTCCAATGACTCTACCTCTTCTTTCAGCAGTGATCTTGTTTTGCTCAGTGAGTGTGACTCTTCAAGACCCAGTTCAGTCGCTGAACCAGATGATGAGTTCAGGAAACTTAATAGTAATAGTTACTCTCATTTTCAAAGCCATCATCAGGCTCAGTTGAATTCCCAGATCAAGAAAACCAATAAGTACTTTTCTTTATCAAGATTTTCTTCTGTGTTCAAGAAAGAATACAAGAACCGCGAAAATGAAGCTGTTTCAGGTTCTTCAGTGAAAAGAATGAGTGCAACAGCAAAAGAAGTTATAAGGAAGTACATAAAGAAGGTAAAGCCATTGTACGAGAAACTTTCTCAGAAACAACAGCAGCAAAAAATGGGAGGTCTAAGCAATCTAAATCCAGTCCCAAGGACACCAATAATAAGCGGTGTATCTTGCTCTATGAAATCAGACAGATCTGACGTTGTTTCAGTCAAGAATGCAAGAAAAGAAAGCAACGGGGGATTTTCTCATTCTTTCTCAGGAAACTTGAGGTACCCAAGAAGACGAAGCTGTGTATCAAGCTGTCCATCGTCCATGCGATCATCACCAAGCCACTCTGGTGTGCTATGCAAAAACGGTGTAATGAATTTAGGTACAAGTAGAACGGTTGGTGGTGGAGGAATGCATTATGCAGCTGACACTTCATCAATGGAGGAGTTGCAGAGTGCCATTCAAGGAGCAATTGCTCATTGCAAGAACTCCATGATGCAAAACAAGACTATGATCAGTAATGAAATCTAATTTAATTGTTTCTCTCTTTTTTTTCTTTTTTCAATGTTTTTAACCGAAGAAACATTAAGCTAATTTATTTAAATCTTTTTAGTGGCATGCATGTGTATGTCTGTGCTTGTTGCTGTTTTTTTCTTTTTTTTACTATAATGTAAAGGTAAAAAGCTGCACATTGAGCATTAATTAATTAATTCTGTAACTCTTAACTATCTGAAGTTCTTGAATTGTGTGTGCTCTTACTTTCTCCATAACTTGTTTACAAAATTTTAAGCTTCAATTTGTCCGTTTGTATTTTGTTTTCTCCAGAAAAAAATATTCTTACCTGGGTCTGCCTTTTTGTGCTTGATAATTTTTGTAACTTTTTTTTTTGGAAATAATATAACCTCTTGCCATTTATTATATTAGGCTTATCGAGTGATTAATTTTTGTAATAATTATTCGCATTTGATAATATACATTATTACAAAATAAAATTATTATTATGTATTGAATTTGAAAAAAACATTCTAATTAAATTATAGAAAGAAAATCAATTTTTTTGTCGATCAATAAATTGAAATGATTTAATTTTCTATCATAAGAGAAAAAGTAAGGAGGAATAGGGTTCGAATCCTATTCTCTATATTTGGGTGTCCATATTTTTAACACTTGAACTATTGGTGAGAGTAAATAGTTGATTTAATATTTGGAAAACCATGGATCTAATCCTTAACCTCTTCTCCCCGTAAACTAACACTTTAACACACTAACTATTTCTATTAGGTAAAAAAAGAAAAATTTGAATGTATGTATATTGAAAACTGTACCAACTACTCCCATGTTCCTTTTTAATTGTCGTTTAAGAATTATGCACATAGATTAAGAAATGTAATTAATATATGTGTAAAATACTATACCACCCTTATAATAATTCACTCATTCAATTATTAGTTTTGTACAGTCCCAAAAGAAGTAGATATCTATTCAATTAATTCTCTTATATTAAATAAGGGTGAAATAGGAAAAAAATAGTTAAAATGCATTGGTAACTTAAAAATATCAATTATTTAGTAACAAAAATAGGCTCTTAAAACGTCAATTATTTAGGAACAGAGAGAGTATTATGTATATATATATATATGCATTCATTTGGTGTATAGCTAGCGATCCATACCTAAAATTTTTCTGAATTTGTACACAGCTTTGAAGGTAGAGAAGTAGTGACTAGACGTTGAATTGTTTTGTCGTTTAAGAAGGAGCAATTATTACCGGGTCAAGGAATCATATCCATGTGCGAAAGAGTTAATGAAGCTTCAGATTTTGCTCTCCAGAATCTCTGAATTGGGAAAAGACGATGTATATATATTTATATATAGTACGAACCAACACTGCAATTTCGCTTTGAAAATTTTTCAAATTTCAAATTTGCACTTATTTTGACAAACATATCAAATAAATATAAAATGTTAGGCAGCTATTATTTCAAATAATCAACTAACATGCCATTAAATATTTGATTTAATGGTTAAGTTTCTTTGAATTCAAATTCCTCTACCCTCAATTTGTAACCAAAAAAAAAAAAAAAAAAAAAAAAAATCGATTAACCTATTTACTACATTATTAATTATTATTATTATTCGGTAGGAAAATGAACTTAACACAATATTGTACTTGAGTTACAAACTCATGCTAGCTATTTGCTGTTAGATTTTTCATCATAATAAGACATTATAATCATAAATTTTAAGAATCTTTAAAACTAAATAATGCAAGAAGAGAAGAAAATATAAAAAGAACAATATTTTAGTATAGTTAATTCCAATACTATATTAAAAACCTTTCTTATATATCAATGAAAAAAAGGATAATTAATTTCATAAAAAATTTCACTACTAAAAACAGCCGATTTAGCGACGGATTTTATCCGTCACAAATTAGCAACGGAATTCAAACTTAGCGACTGATTTAGCGACGGAAATGGCATACGTCACTATTAGCGACGGATTTTGCATTTCCGTTGCTAATTTAGCGACAGATTCTGAAATCCGTCACTAATTTAACGACAGATTCTTAAATCCGTTGCTAATTTAGCGACGGAAACTGAAATCCGTCGCAATCTCCAATTAATATTTTTTTGGAAAATTAATACATTAAATATAGCGACGGATTTCGAATTCCGTCGCTAAATTAGCGACGGATTTTGGAATCTGTCGCTAAGTTTTCAATTTTTTTTTACCAAATTTTAAACTATTTATATTCTTTTTTAAATTTTCAAGCTTCAATTCAATAAAAGTATGATAAATTGTTCATTTAATTCATTTTATTTTTAAAAATATTCTATTTTACATATTAATATTATTTTCTCAAATTTGAAATAATTACTTTTTTCTTACAATTAATGAAATTTTTCTTAATTCAATTTAAAAATATCTTAT
>CATIWK010112962.1:0-12133 GCA_949634005.1 Mallotus japonicus
TTTTTTTTATATAAACAATAACTTAAATTTGTAACCACACATTAAAATATACAAATATATATATAAGTCATCAATACATATTATATATACACATATATTTACTAAACAACACACATACAAATATATGTATATATATAATAGCCAATAGAATTTAATTTAAATTAAACATGTTAACATAAATAATTTTAACATCAAATAATAAATCAATTAATTAAATAATAAAATCTTAAATTAAATTTTACTTTATTAACACTGAAAATTCAATTTTTTTAATATTAAAAATTTAAATAAATATTTCGGGTCTTAATATCAAGATATGACAATTTTATGTTATATGATGTAAATAAGATGAAGATTTTAGTCCAAGAACACTTCACACCGATGGCTGTTGAATGGAGCCCCTCAGGAAGGTAATAAAATATCTTATGCTTTCAACTCAAATGCAATATAACTTACGATAAATATAAGGAACTAAGTTATGATACTTTGGGAATTGATAGGTTTTTTTTTTTTTTGAAATAAAAGCTATATCATTAAAATCAAGAACGGAGAACAGATGATAAGAAATCTGGAGGGGTAGTCTACTCCTTAAGACCAGAGATGAAAATAGCAGCCTTAGCACATACATGGGCTACTACATTAGCTGATCTTCTTACAAAACGAATGGAAACATTTGTAAAGCTTCCTAATAATTGAGAACAATCTCATACCACTAGCCCACAGTGGGAGTCGTCTGGTTGCCCTCGAATGCAGTTGATAACCTGAAGGGCATCTGATTCAACTATGATATTATCCAAGGCTTTATCGCGCAACCAAGACAGAGCCTCTCTGATAGCAACTGCTTCAGCTTCCTTTGGGCTCAATCTAACGTGCTGCGCAGAGCTTCTCGCTGACACAAAGCAACCTCTAGAATCCCGAAGAACCCAACCAATGCCAATCTTTCGCCCCTTCTTGTTAATTGCAGCGTCAACGTTGAGCTTCAAGAAGCCATCAGGTGGGCACTGCCACACCACATCACCGTCATCAATCTGGTTGAAATCAGTATTCACTTCCAATTGTGTAGTCTTTGCCAGCTTCCACTGAGCCAAGAACTTTCCTGCACGATTAATCAAATGCGTAGAGGAAAGTTTAACCTTTTGCCAGACCCAGTTGTTTCTATTCTCCCATAATTCCCAACATAGGGCAGCAAATAAAGTTCTGTAATTAGTTGCTAGTCTTGGAAGTATGTCAAAGAAAAAGTCAATCATTTCACTCTCTCTACTGAAATCCAAAGGACTAGGGAAGAGTTGCCAATAGGATTTAGAAGTGTCACATCCAAAAAGAACATGCCATACGGTTTCGTCTTCGCGATTGCATAGCGGGCATTTGGCATCAACAGGGACATGCCGCGTCCGGAGAAGGGATTTTGTTGGAAGGCATTGGTTAGCACACCTCCACAAGAAGTTTTTAATCTTAGGAGGTATTTGTAGTTTCCAGATATCACTCCAGCCGGACTTGTGACTGCCATTGTACTCACCCTGTAGAACACGATAGCTCTCCTTCACTGAGAATTTGCCATTCTTGCTAAGACGCCAGAACCATGAATCTTCCATTCTCCTCATGCTGAGTGGGATGCTTAAGATAGCTGTAGCATCGATGGCATTAAAATTTCGATTGATCAATTCTGTGTTCCAATGGTTGCCATCAGTAGACAATAGACTATCCATAATTGCAGCACGTAAATCATCTATCATCGGAGTTGTTGGTAGACCACTTCCATTATCGACTATCCAAGGGTCATTCCATATAGAGACAGAGCTACCATTTCCAATTCTTAGCCGAGCCCTTACTCAATTAAACCCCGAGCCTCCATGATTCCTTTCCAAATGTAATTCGGATTATTCCCGAGGTTGGCCTGTAAAAAGGAGCATGAAGGGTAGTATTTTGCTTTCAACAGCTTTGCCACCAAGGAATTTGGTTCCGAAACTAACTTCCAAGCTTGCTTACTAATCATGGCTAGATTAAATTCGCGTAATTTTTTGAAACCCAAACCGCCAAATTTCTTCAGAATACACAATTTGTCCCAACTATGCCACCTAATTCCTTGCCTGGATCCATACTTTGTACCCCACCAAAAACTATTCATCATCTTCTCGATATCCTTACAAAGCTCCAAAGGAATTAAGAAGACATTCATAACATAGATGGGGATGGCTTGAACAACTGATTTTAGCAGAATCTCCTTCCCTGCTCTTGAAAGCCATTTGTTCTTCCAAGAGTTCAAACGGTTCCATACAGCTCCTTTAAATAATTCATAACTTCCCGCTTGTTTCTTCCAATCTTCAAAGGCAATCCCAAATAAAAACTTTGATTCACAGATTCTGAAAAATTCATTATGCCCGTCATGTTTTTCCTGGCTTGAGGTGAGACATTTGAGCTAAAAATAAAACATGACTTGTTGTGATTTATAACCTGACCCGAGGCTGCACTATAAACACCAAGGACTTTCTTCACAGCTTGACACTCATCCTCTGTAACTTTGAAAAATAGGAAACAGTTGTCTGCGAAGAACAAATGGCTAATGGTGGGGGCATTTCTAGCAATCTTGTAGCCAGTCCAACTCCCAGAGTCCTCAGTCTTCCGGATTAGAGCACTCAAACCTTTGAGGCCAAGGATAAAGAGGTAAGGAGATAAAGGGTCTCCTTGCCTCAACCCACGGCCTAGAGAAAAATAGGGGATTCATGCTCATTAAGGAGGATGCTATAAGAAACTGATGAAACACACTTCATTAAGAGACCAACCCAACTAGGATCAAAGCCCAGAGAAAGTAAAACAGATTCAATAAACTTCCATTCCATACGGTCGAAAGCTTTGGACATGTCAAGTTTCAACGCTGCCACCCCATTCTTCCCTTTACGCTTTCCTTTCATGAATTGATTTATTTCAAAAGCCACTATGACGTTGTCGATGATTGACCTTCCTTCCACAAAAGCACTTTGACTACTAGCAATGATCCTTGGTAGCTACATATTATGACATTGGAAGTAAGGTATCGATTTGGCAGTCCTCTGGAAAATTTATGTACTCAATTTATCCTGGGGATCCTTATGATGAAGATCGTTACAAAGCCGTTAGGTATGTGCCAAGCCTGTCAGTTATGTGCCATGCTTAGGTTTGGTTCAAACTTCTGAATCATAATAATTTCTGACATGACCCTTATGCTTTTGTTATTATTATTATTTCTACTATTATTTTGGTGTCCCCCTGCCTGTTCTTTACATTTCTGAGCTGAATGACGCGATGATGACTTTTCTATAACTCATAAGTTGATCCATTTAGGTAGCTCCTGTAAAGAAAAGATTGGTGTCATGAACATTCTGCAAAAGAAAGAGTTGCAGGGAATTGGTGTCAGTGCCGAGTTTGAGGAAACAAAATTAGAGGTTTTTGAGAAGGATTTTTATCCAACTTCTGCAAATGATGATACTAAGGATAGCCAACCAAATAGGTGTAGAAGGTTTCTCTTTTCTATTATGTAGACTTTTTATATCCTTCAATTCTACATTTCTTGAAGCAGATTTGGCAACAAGCATAGTATAGTATTTTTTATTTTAAGAATTTTATCACATATAATTAGTTTTTTTTTAATTATATTTACCTTATGTAGCTAAGAGGGCTATCATAGCGCCTATTTTTATATACAATTCTCAAACTTGAAACGTTACTTAAATGAATTTTAAGTTTCTTGTCAGTTGAACCAGTAAAATTTTCTTATAGTATGTGAATGTTGTAAAACTTTTAATGTTCCTGAAGGAGTTAATAAAAGTAGAGAGTAGTTGTGGATGCGTTTGTAGATCAATTCAACATAGTTGCCTACAAAGTTGTATCAACGATCGTCATTGTGTTCGTAGCAGTAGTCCCGATGAATTAAGTTCAATGCTTGGTCTCGCTGGAGCAATTTGGGTAGAAGTTCAATGCTGGTCTTGCTGCAGCAATTTGGGTAGAATAAACATAGATTGTGCAGTCTCGAAACTAAACCACCTTCTCAACAATGGGCTAGCAATATAGATGCGCAATGATGTGTAAGGCGGTTCTCCTCTTCCTTAGAAAAAATTCTCTTGACACTAGAAAGTTTTCTTTGATTCAACAGCTTCCCTCCTTATATCTACCCTTACATATAATATTAAAAATTATTAAATTAATTATTGTTTCATTTTTTTCAAAGCCTCTCATCAGGAATGTCAGATGATAAAAACTTGTCTTCTCTCTTATGAAAAAGCGTCGGGGCAGATGATTAATTTTGAAAAGTCTTCTATTTTATTCAGCAAAAATGTCCATAGCGATGTTCAGTCTAGTATCTATGCTACTCTTGGAGTCCAAATATGCACCAATCATGGGAAATATTTAGGACCCCCTTCTATTATAGGCCGATATAAGTCTGAAGTTTTTAATTTTGTGAAAGAGAAGGCTTGGAAGAGGCTTCAGGGCTGGAGGTATAAGTTTTTTCCAGAGCAGGCAAAGAGGTATTACTGAGATCAGTTGTTCAAGAGCTTCCCAGCTATGTCATGTCAGTTTTTTTACTTCCAATCTCTCTATGCGAAGAATTAGAAAGAATGATGAACAGTTTTTGGTGGGGAAAAAACGGAAATCATCAAGGTGGAATAAGGTGGCAGAGTTGGGATCGCATGTGCAGACCTAGAGAATATGGGGGTCTGAATTTCAGAAAGCTCCATGATTACAATTTGGCAATGGTTGCCAAACAGGGGTGGCAGCTTATTTCAAGACCCCAAGCTCTTGTTTCTCGGGTTTTGAAGGCCAGGTATTTTCCTAAATCTGATTTCTTTGAGGCTTCTTTGGGTTCTAACCTAAGTTTCAATTTATTAATCAGCAAGTCTAGAGTCAGGATTGGATCAGGTGATACAGTAAAAATATGGGGCACTCCATGGCTCTTAGATGAAGATAATCCCATTATCGAATCCCCTGCTCCTAATGATCTACAGGATGCTACTGTATCTAAATTAGTAAAGCTTAATGAGAGGGAGTGGGATGAAGATATTTTGCGAGATTTATTTTCCACTTGAGATGTGCAAAGGATTATGTCTGTTCCTCTTAGCAAGAATCAGGAAGAGGATAGATGGTACTGGAGTGTGGAGAGGTCAGGAGATTACTCAGTTAAAAGTGGGTAAAGACCTATTAGAGATGCTTATCAGGTCAGGGATCCTTTTCCTTTTAATTGGAACAGTTGCTAGCAGTTACAAATTCATCCTCAGATTAAGAATTTTCTTTAAAGGGCGTTTTCAGGTTGTCTTCCTACTCTTGAAATGCTCAGGATAAAAAGAGTAATGGAGAATGAGCTTTGTCTTATGTGTTATGTTCGGGAGGAGTCTATATACCACTGTTTGGTTAGTTGCCCTCATGCTTGTAGGGTATGGGCGATGTCATCTGTTGGGGATATTTCAAATCAGGCATCTAATCTGAGAGAGTGGTGGAATTTGTTGGTGTCGAGATGCCTAAGTTCTGATTTGTAGGTTATTGCTACCATCCTTTGGTTCTTGTGGCGTAATCAAAACGAGAAGGTCTGGAGAAGCAAAAACAGAGCTCCGGGTATGCTGCTAAAGGAAGCTTTGGATTATGACTCTTTCTGGCATGAGATTCAACATACCAGATCTCAGGCTGCTGCTCAGGTAAGACCTACGATTCAAGTAAAATGGTGCAAACCTCCGTCGAGATTCATAAAGTGTAATGTGGATGCAAGTGTTATATCTGAGCCCAGGTCTACGGGTATTGGCTGTGTAGTGTGAGACTCTCAGGGTGTGTTTGTAGCAGCTTTTCAACGTTCTAAACAAGGCTCTCTTGATCCCTTCTTAGCAGAAGTAACAACGCTTAAGGAAGCTTTGGATTGGATGATTCATAAATCTGAGTCCAAGGTGTTATTCGAATCAGACTCTCAGCTGCTAGTCAATGCAGTTAATTCCAATTTTAGTTCTTTTTCTCCTGCAGGTCTTGTTATTTAGGATTGTAAATTTCTATTGCAAAAACTGAGTGATAATCAGTTGCTTTTTATCAAAAGGTCAACGAACGCTGTAGCTCATTCTCTTGCTAGAGCAACAGCTTCTATGTCTGGCCAAAGGGAATGGAATGGTTATTTTCCAACCCTTATTGCTGATGTATTATTTACAGATTTGAATTAATGCAGTTCTTTCTCTTTTCAAAAAATAAAAAAAAAATTATTGTTTAGTTATAATCATTAACATACATAATTTGTATATCAATTGTTATAACCAAACAAGTCTTAATTTAATGGTATTTTATTTTATTTATTTGTGTATATATATCTATAGTAAAAGAAACCTATAATAAAGATGTCAAAAAAAATTTACAGTTAAGTTCATGAAGCTTAGTTAATCCCTATATTTCTTCAACAAATACTATAATTAATCCCTAATAATATATATTGATAAATGGGATTTCCTTGAGCTCCTATTTCAATGGTTGATGGTGGAATGTGATTGGTTGATAGGAGCAGACTGCAAGACAAAAAGATGTAAGAATGAGGCCAGGTGGGATCCTGGCAGTCCTGCTTCGATGCTTAAGTTAGTTATCAATGTTTAATAAGAAGAGAATGATTTGATTGGAGAGAGAATTGGACACCTTGTTGAATTGGATTAGGACTCTATATAAAGGTGAAGTGGCTATCATCTATAGAGAAATCCTTGACTGAGTGGGAGTAATGTTAACACGTCAGAGTAAAAACAGGGACAAGTGCGTTAGTGGAGTTAATGGAGAAGTGGACGATATTCGCGCTCCACAGGCTTCAGGCCACAGGTCCTTCTGTCTGTAGAAAGTTTCAGGTTATAAGCGCAATCCAAGTTCGGCTGACTCGACATTTGACTAGAATTTTGACCCTAGTTTATAGGAGTTGAATTTTTGTTATGTTATATATATATATATATATATATATATAATTAAATTATGATTAATTTAACTATTTTTAATTCCATTTACATGCATGATACATATATGTGTATAATAGCAAGAGCCACAAATATTCCCCTTAAGTTTTATGTATATGCAAGTAATGTATATTCAATTTAATTTTTTAGATTATGTAATAGTGGGTATTTAAATTTAACTTATATAAACACTTCGGTTTTAAATGTTTAATAACATATTATTTGTTTATCAATTTAATGATCAAATTATTATGCTTTGAATATATATGTTTGTTATATTAGATCGATATATCATTAATTTAATTTAATAAATGATATGTAAGTTGAGATTACAAATTTAAAAAGTATCTCATGTATTAAATTTACCATGAATCATCATAAAAAAAACATGAAATCAATTATTTTATAGCATTTCATAATTTCATATGAAATTTATGTGTCAATTAAGTAAAAGATATATGTGATGATTTACTATATATATACAATACATTAAAAAAAACATTGGATGAAGATAGTGAAAAATAAATGAGCAATCAGGATACACAATTTTAGATATTGGAGAAAATTAAATTTTTTATATCAATGAGAGTAGAAACAGAATTCGCATGAACCAAACAACAAGTCTAAAGAAAAGGAAAAGAAAAAAAAAGAAGTATCATTATCTTGGAAGATAGAACAATAAAGATTAAATCTGGAAAACTAAAAATATGTCAATAGAATCTTGCTATCAATCAAAACAAGACCTCATTTGACAGACCCACACACAAAATTATAAACATATTAATTGATTTCATGTTCTTGTTTACCTCACGTTCACATACATACACACTACTAATTTTATCACTGTCTAAAGGATTTATTCACTTGCTTCATCAAGTGGTAATTGTTTTCCTTTTTTTTTTTTGTTTGTTAAATTTGCCGATGGCAATTTAGTATGGAACTGTTACATTGCCCAATCATATGCTTCATATGCAAGCTTGGCTACAAGCAGGTTTAGGCCCGGAATCTGCCCGATAAAATTTGGGACCAGAATCGGTCAAATCCAAGATCGGCTTGAATTGGCCCAGAATTGAAAGGACCGGTTCCACCCCCTCATGAACTATGAACTATCGGTTCCGATTCTATGTATATATATACATATATATAGGGGCCTGCAATTTTTGTGATGTTTTGAAGTAAAAAAAAGTTAGATTGATTACAAGTTGTAATGGAAGATAATGAATGCATAATTTATGTACAAATAGCCCATAATGCTGCCAGATTGGGCTGTGATCCTCAGTGGAAGGCATTATTCTTCAATTTTGCACCCTCCAAATTTTGTCTCAAACAAATGTTAAATAGAGAAATACTTTCGAGTGTCCAAAGGGTGTTTTTTTAAAGAATATGAGAATCAAATGGTCCATCTAAATGATGAGGTTGTTACTGAGGTGGTCGTTCAGTGCCCACTTTGCAAGAACTATGCTGCTTGTACCTTTATAGTAGAGCAAAGGGTAGCATTGGACCTAATTCCTCAAGATTGCTGCTATGATCACAGAGTTGGTTGTTACTGCTGCTTTGTTCGTAATTACTATCAGTTGATTGAGCATATCCATCTAGATTATATGTGAAAAAGATACGAATGAGTTTTTGTATTCTTTGTTCTTAAATGAGTGAGGAAAAGAGAAAAAAAAATCCAACCCATCTTCTTTATTATTAGATTTGGCTCTAGGAATTTAAGATATTTACCAAAAATATGATAGCAATTAGGTACTTTTAATTAGGGTTTATGAATTTGGCAATTTATAGAAATCAGGAAATAACAGCTTTAATTGAACAAAAGCTTAATTTGACAGTTAAGTCAATTTAGGCCACTAATTTGACAGTTAAGTCAATTTAGGTCATTACTTTTTCAATTATATTCAATTTATCCTTACCGTTTTATTAAATTTTGATTGACTCCCTAAAGTTATAATTTTTGAATTCTTACATCTTTAAATATAACTTATATAAACACTTTGGTTTTAAATATTTAATAACATATTTTTCGTTTAACAATTTAATGATCAAATTATTATGCTTTGAATAAATATGTTTGTTATATTAGATCTACATATCATTAATTTAATTTAATAAATGACATGTAAGTTGAGATTAAACATTTGAAAAATATCTCATGTATTAAATTTACCATGAATCATCATAAAAAAAAAATACATGAAATCAATTATTTTATAACATTTCATAATTTTATATGAAATCTATGTGTCAATTAAGTAAAAGATTAAAAAAAAAAGTAAAAGATTTATGTAATGGTTTACTATATATACAATACATTAAAAAAACATTGGATGAAGATAGTGAAAAATAAATGAGTAATCATGATACACAATTTTAGATATTGGAGAAAATTAAATTTTTTATACACACAATCTTTTATATGAGTAGAAACGGAATTAGCATGAACCAAACAAGTCTAAAGAAAAGAAAAGAAGTATCAGTTTCTTGGAAGATAGAACAATAAAGATCAAATCTTGAAAACTAAATATGTGTCAGTAGAATCTTGCTATCAATCAAAACAAGACCTTATAGGAAGAGAACTTCATTCCCAGTGAAGATTCATCCAGCGATGATGAAAATGCAGTGAAAGAGGAAAAATGAAGAAAGGAAAAAATAAAAAATAAATAAGAGTCGTTTAGGCTTCATTTTTTTATCAAAAAGTAAATGTTTATATACAACAAGAGGGAGAAAGGAAAAGAATTCATTATGTATAAAAGATTCCGACAAAACTATATGACTTATTTCAGACATCCTGCGATAAAAAGGGGAAGGGGAATATAAACCGATGTCAGTCAGAGTCAGTGCAATGGTTTTAAGAGCTAAATTTGCGTTCCTAGAGACTAGTTGAAGATAATAGTTATAATTGAGAGGGGAGAGGAAAAACGTTCAAGAATTTTAAATAAATCTTATAGTTAGGGTTTGGGAAATTGGGAAATTAACGGAATCAAGAAATAACGGTTTTAATTGAATAAAAAGGCTTAGGTCGTTTTATTCAATTTATTATTTTTTTTATTGCAATTCTAGTTTTTGAATTCTTATGTTAAGGTTTCTTAAATTTCCAATAATTTATTGTTATCTTTTCATTTTATAATTTTTTTCTTTTTCTGAACAACTATTACAAATGGTTAATTCTTAACACCATAAGAAGGAGAGAAAGGAGGTGGGGGTATAATTTTAAACCTCTACCTTTTCACAATGTATTCCTTTTTATATATTTAATTGTATGCATTCTTTTTTATATATATATATTTTCCACATAATATTCTTTTTTTTTTTCTCAAACTATGAAATAAATAGATCACTACATTGTCAATATATATTCATTCTTGCAATTACAGCATACCATAAATATGTCAAACAATCGCTATATTTTTTCCATCATCGGTAATAATTAAGGTTTACCTTCAATTACTTTATTGATTCGAGTTTACCTCTATGTCTAAAATTGATGCACAAATAAAACTGTAGAAAAGTCAACTTGAGTCGAGTTTTGAACCCTATGAGTAATTCAAATAATAAAACATATGAACATTTAAATGTGAAGAGTAGGGTTCGAACCTCAGTCCTTCTTACTATCCCATTTTGATGGAAAAATAGCCACTTCAACTAATTCAAAAAAAAAAAATTGAGTCGAGTTTTGACTAATTTATTTATTTATTTTTTTACATTACATGTTATATGCATAAATTAATAATTATTCAAGTTTGTAATTTAAATATTTAGTATACGTACATCCTATAATATTATTTTGTATTTTACAAAATAAATTTTACTCTATTTATAATCACATTAAATAATGAAAATGCACTTTTTCTATGATAATAATGTTCAGTGTAGGGTTCATAATTCCTAATTGCTTTTTTGGTTCAATCCTAAGCCCTAATTATTACAATCCCCAACAGAAGACTATATATATAATAAGCCACCCTCGACTCGAGTCCTATACAACGAAACTCATCGAACCCACAGCCTCCTCAAGTTAACCGTAAGAATTGTGCTCTCAAAGCTTACGAATTTATGTAAATGCATAAACGATATTTTTTTCCCTTCCATTCTTAATTAATTTTCTTTTTCAGAATCTGGGTGCGTTTGCAATGGGAAATTGGGAATATATTGTAGCATGGGCGTGGAAATTCATGGGATTGATGAATCAAAGTTGGAGCCTGAATTTGTGCTTGCTTACGGGGTAAATACTCTCATTGATTATGCTTTTCTTTTTTCTTTGGAGAAATTAATAACTAGCTGTTAGATTGTAATTTTGGTAATTAATTTGTTTAAGCTATAGTTCTCTTGCTCTATTCAGTGCTAAGTGTTTGATTTTTGATTTTGAACCCTGATCAGATCCCAATTTATCCAGCAAACAATAGTAGATTGTGCAATAATGTTCTACACTTCAAAATCATTTATTTTTCACATGTAATTTTTTTTTTCTTTCTATGATTTCAGATTTTCAGGACACACAAGGTGCAATGGTCTAGGAGCTTGAATTCGTTCGATTCAGTCGGTTTTGGGGTTTTTTTGACCGAAACCGAATTAACCAAACCGAAATAAATAAAATTTTCAAAATAAAAACCGAACCGACCGAAATAACTGAAATTTTAAAAATTATTAATTATTTTTATTTTTTATTACATTATTATAATATTTAAAAAAATAAAAAAAATTAGTGAAATTAGGTTAATTCGGTTAATTGATTTTCGGAGTATAAAAACCGAACCGAACCGAACCAAAAATTCAATCGGTTCAGTTCAATTCAAAAAAATAGAAAATATTAATCAAATAAACCGAAACCGAACCGAGTTCGGTTCGGTTTTCAATCCGGTTCGGTTTTTACACACCCCTACAATGGTCCCCTAAAGGAACCTGCCTAGTATAATGGGGCAATGAAGGAGTCCCTAAGGGCAATGCACTCTTAGAGTCCTTGACCAACTTTAAGGGCATGAATGAACAAAAAAATATAAAATGGCCGGACGAACATAAACAAAGAAAAAGTATATTGAAGGACACTTTAATAAATATGAATAAATATGTCACGACCCAAACCGGGGAGTCATGACCGGCGCTAGGGAACAGGAATTATTATAACCAGAACCCGTAGCAAGCCTTAAATATAAAACACACATAAAATAACTCATGAAAATACCAAGTAATTAAAATTTTATTTAATA
>CATIWK010112963.1:0-11753 GCA_949634005.1 Mallotus japonicus
CACGATATAGCATCAACCCTTTGTGACAATAGTTGCTCTGTATCTTGTATATTACAGATCAACATGTGCATCCATTAATATAGATGATAATGCTATAGAAATGGCAGAAGGGAGCAGGATGTTTTAGCCAACCATATCACCGAATGAAAATTGGCAAACCTTCAACGCTTTGTCACCTTAACCACAGCTGAGACTATTTTATTGTCTATAGCATATTTGGGGTACAAAGGGGAAAACTGTAGTGAAATTTTGCGATGTAAAATCTTCTACCCGATGTTTGGGACATGAACTAAAAATGGAGGAAGGTGATGCTCCAAAATAGCCAAGAGCTCTCTACCCTGACTCACCCCTTCTAAGGACACACCCCCCAGCTTTCTCACAGCTTCAACAAGCTGCCCCCTTAGCCTTTGTGAAAATAAACTACCACCTGCTGCAACACATTCCCTGTACAGTGGCAGGTAAGCAATTGCCACCCTGAGAGGGCCAGGCAAGTCCCTTAGGCACATAGGGGATCCACACCATTTCAATATCCTCACTAGATTCATATAATGTTCTTGTCCTTGCTCTAATCCATCCAAGAAAGCTGCCTCTGACCAGTGTTCCCGAAGAAAAGCTCTCAGCTCAGGGGCAACAGCCTCATCATCAGACCTAGCAATGCTGTCTGCAACAGCATATGTAGCAGCAGGATCACCTAAGAAATCAGAACGAAGGAGAAACGCCACACCATCAAGAGACCCACCACTACGTTCACCAGCAGCCTTGAGAATTTCAATGCTGAGGGCCGCAAGAACATGCTGAGGTACATGAGGAAGAAGATATTGAGCAACATCAACTTGGCTACTAGACGTGGCAGCTGTAAGGGCAAGACAAAGCTCCATGTCTCGGCAACCCCTGTTTACAAACCACTGGACAACCTGCATACAGCCCCTTTCTGCTGCTCTCATTAAAGGGCCTAAAAAAGCAATCGCATTTCCCTCTTCCACTAGACATTCCATTGTGCCAATTTTACAGTAGTGGGATGCGAAACCAAGAGCCAAATCAACATCAACATCCAAGCTGTTTCTTTGGGCAATCTGAAAAAATACATCGCACATCAGACAAGCAAAAATTGATATGCGAATGCAAATTTAAAACAGCATTAATACATTCCAAGAATGTCTCTCTCCCTTTCCCTCCCTCTATCAAAATGAAAACATTCAATAGACATGCTTTGATGAAAATTGAGAATTACTTTGGAAAGGTGAGGGCACAACAAAGGACACTGCAGTATTAACACATGAACAAAAGAAAAATATAACAACAATCTTGGATAAGTTAAACTAAGCTAAAAACTAACTTTGATGAATTAACTCTGCCAAAGGGATTAAAAAATCAATTCAATACTCACCCGCCTGGCTAATTCATGCTCCAACAAATTGAATGTTTGTGGTTTTAATAACTACTTTAAAAATACAGATTGAGATCTGATCCTAGCGTTCTACACATTTTATTTATAAAGACATTTCCTAAATCTTAATAACCCATATACTTATTTTAACTTGAATAATCAGGACAGCCATTTTTATCTTCACATAAAAAAAAAGGCATTCTTGTGGATTCCCTGCTTGTTTCAACATTACAAGCAGAATCATAAGCAGAGCAAAAGACACAGATTATTTATTTATTATTTTTTTTTTTTCCCTGACCAATAGTTTGAGAAACTCTATCAACACATACTACCTACAGGAAATCTACACATAATATATACTGGTTTATTTGACATATATGTTCAAGGATTAGAAAATTAAAACCATCCTTTAAAATCTAGAAAAACATAAGCTTTTAACTCCCAAAGCTAGCAACAGTCTGCACCAGTTAATAAATTTCACATAGCAAAAAGCATAATATGTTTATAGCACTTGGTCAATTGTGAGGTTTGAGGTTTTGCCTTGGTCATTTTTGCTTAAAATAAATTCCTTGGGCACCCAAAAAACTTGTCCAGTCACAGTTATTGAAAAATAAATAGATAAGAATTTTGGAACAATAAAGCACTCCCCAAACATGACATAGAATGGAGAACTAAAAAAATGAATTGGGAATGGCATTAACAGTATCCTAACAATTTCTTGCACCCCGAACAATTTAGTAATATTTTTTTTTCCAATAAAAATAAAGTTTGCCCAGGACAAGTAAGCAGAAAGAGATGGAGAAAAACAGAATGTTATCCTAAAAACAAACATGTGTTACCTGCAATAAGATGCGCACAAGTTCTGTACTTCCAAAACGAGAAGCTTCAAGAAAACACTGATTGACATTGTCTGCACCCCCTTCAACCAGCATACCCAATAATCCTTGGATTGCAGTAGCCGATATCCCAGAGGCCCAGCCAGGATCAAATGAGCTGGAGAATAAAGTTAGAGGAAAACAAGCTGCATCAAAGGCCTCAGTGAAATCTTTCCCTGTGAGATGATTACCAGCGAGGTCTAAAAAGGTTTTGAATGCAGATAGCTGGAGCTGAATCTCAATGGCTGAATTATGACTCACTCTATCCCTACTCCCCTGGCAACGGGAATGGAAGCCTATGCATTTCAAAGCCCATTCAGTGAACTTTTGAACCTTGGCACCAGCTTCAGCCTTTAATACCTCATCCCCATTGCATTCCTGAAGACGTTCATGCAACCTGATGCCAAATGCCAAGCAAAACAAAAATGGCACATCAACAGCATTATAAAAGCCAAAGTATTATTCTGTAAACACTGCCAACAGCTTGTCACTACATTTTTATATATAACTTCTCCAAATTTTAAAAAGTGAACAAAAAAACAAAAGATCCATTGTCTGCATGCAGCTTTGCCATGGAACTACTTGCAAACAACAGTTCCAATAAAAAAAAACAACTGAAGTGAGGATCAACTGTGTCATGCTGGTTGAGAATCCCTATGACAGCAGAAGCAACAGATTGCAAAAACTGTTTATCCAATTTTGTACATATATGCACAAAAAGAAATTCAAGAAAATTTTTTAAGATGGAAGTTTGTACAAACTTGTATCCAAGCCCTTCACATCTAGTGTTGTACTGCTAAAACTAGAACTGGACACTCAATACACAAAAAAGTGGGGAGGAATTCTACAATTGCTAACAGAAGTGGAGATCTTGAATGGACCTTCAACATGACCAGGAAATGGCGGAAGCAAGGACACTCACACAGAGAGAAAAAGTAAAATAACCACAAACAGAAGATGACTGCAATCAACAAAAGCTATCAACTGTGAGTCTGTGACCTAATCTCCCAAAACAAAGGTATACTTCAACCAAAATAGTTGCATGATCCAAACACAAAAATTGATGCAACTAAAATTCACAAGTGTTCCATTCCATTAGATTGGTGAAAATCCCCATTTTTTATCCCCTATCTCTTTCCTAAAATTTGTTCCTTTAAGTCATTTGTGGAATACATCAACACTCCAAAACAAAAGCACCAAACTACAATTGATTTCTTTATAATCAAGATATTTCACAAATTCATCAATAGCAGTACATGCGGATAGATGAAAAATGAGGGAAAGTATCATTTTCAACAAAAAAAATATCAGATGTTACTCTAAGATGGAATGACTGAGGATAAGCACATAGCTATATAGACCAAAACAAGTATCAAATATCAAATACCAAAGTATAACATATAGGTGCAAAAGGATAAGATTAACATGAATAGACTACAAAGAACACCAAAGCAAATATTAAAGAGATTCCCCAAAAAATTTATAACACATAATAATATCATCACATCGCCAATAAATGCAATATGAAATGATGGTATATGTAACCCAAAGCCACAAACATAAAAACATGCATATAGGTATATTACATAAGCTTCTAAATGTGCATAACATGAGGGTGAGTAAAATTCATGGACTTCTGGGATTTATCAATGCCTTCCAAATTATTCGTATAATTAGAAAAATTAACATTTATTGATCTGTCCCCTAAGATGTAAGATTGTCCCTCTTTTGTTCTTTTAGGTAAAACATACCTGTGAGCCATCACAGTTACTGTATCTGCCAGACTCATTGTCCGGCTCTGGCAGGCAGAAACACATGAAGCCAGAAATGAAGTCCTCAGAGCAGCTCTAGTGAAGTCATAAGCACCATTGGAAATGATCTTCTTAATCAATGCCGTTATCCCATGAAGCTCTCGTTGTGTACTCAAAAACCAAATGGAGTCCAGCGTGATGCACAAGGCATCATTAAGGGTTTGTGGATCTGCCAATAAAATTAAACTCTCAGCAAGCTCCCAATCATGAGAACTCACTGCACCTTGAAACAATCGACCTAACTCAATCCTGTCTTGTTTAGTAAGTTTCTTGTCATGGCCAATATTATCCTTTTTGCCAATTTCAGACTCTGCTACAATCACATGTGACTTAAGTTTTTTTGCGCCACAACGGTACACACCAGGCCTTCTCGACTCTTTACTTACAAGAGGTCCTTCTCTTGAGAAAACCACATTACTTCCCTCGCCATTTTCTGATGCCAATAGCTGAATTTCGCTCTTAGGACTTCCAGTTTCATTCTCTTCAATTTCCATTTCAGCACAAAAGGACTCTTCAGAATTAACATCATCACTTATACATATCTTAGTCCTCTCAACACACACAATTTCCTTCTCCATTCCTTCTCAGTATACAACCACACCAGCATAAAAACCAAAAAAGAAAAAAAAAAAAAAAGCCGTGATCAAGCAAACACCTAATTCTCCATTATAATTCACAGCAACATCCTTGCAAGGACTTATAAAACACAGGAACCTTCTTTTCAAAAAGCAGTCAAATTCTCCTTCTCTTCAGAACCCCAATTCCATTTGAAAGAAATAACTACTAATAAAAAAACTGAAATTCCAATTTCGTTTCCCTGTGGTACTATTCAAAGCTCTTAATCCAGCCAATCAAAAGCAGAAGAAGAAACCCCAATAGGAAAAGGGGAAACCAAAAAAAATCCCAATATCAAAAAACCCCAAAAAGGATAAAAAAAATTAGCAGTTTCAGGACAAATTAGTAACTGGGCACTCCTCCAATGATCTGAATCAACACTACAAAACAATCAAAAGAGGCAAAAACAGACAGTCACTGAATGATTACCAAGGAAATGGGTACACAGTTTTACCAGTAAGAAACCCTAAACTTTTCCCTCATCAATCGATCCACAACCAAGCCCTGAAACGGAAAAAAATAACCCTATTTCCATCAACACACCAGGTAAAACAACAAACACATGTAGCTTAAATTCTCAAAAAGAAAAAAAAAAAACACCCATTAAAATTCAGTTAATCAACTCAACAAACATGTCATTCACATATTAAAAGAACAAAAGGGAACATAAAATTTTTCACAAAAAAAACAAAATAAAATGAGAAAACAAAAACAGTAATCAGAGAAAAGAAAAGATTGAAAGATTGAGAAAGCTAACCTGAAGAAATGCTACCCAAAAACAACAGAGAGATGGAAAAAGAGAGAAAAGGGGGAGAGAAAAACCCTCTACCTCTTGTGCTCAAGTATTTATGAATTTTTATTTTATTACTATTATTATTATTTTAAATACCCAAAAAAAGAAAACAAAAAAATTAGCTTTGTTCTGTTTTTTTTTTTCTTTTTAATTTCTCTCTATTATTTCTTCAAAAAAAAAAATTCTCTCTATTATTATTGCTTTTATTATTATTTTTTTAAGATATAAACATTGAGATAGTGAGTGATAGAGCAAATAATGATGTGTTTGGCATGAGATTAGAAGAGCTAAAGGTTTGAAGTTGTTGTGAAATGTTATTTGAATTTTTCTTATGAGGTGTTTGGTGATTGCATGACTAAAATATATGTTTTTATTAAATTTTATTTTTTGAAAATACAATTTAAAATATTTTTTAAATAGAATTTCAAAGTTTATATGTTAATTTTTTATATTTTTTTAAGTTCGAGGAAAAACAATATTCTAATTAGTTTAAGTAAATCTAAAATTCACACTTTTAAAAATATAAAATTCACACTTTTTAAAAATATTTATCTTAATTAGTTTAAATAAACTAATTAGTTTACTTGAATCAAAAATATTTTAATTAGTTTATGTAAATCTAAAATATTTTAATTATTTTATGTAAATCTAAAATTCACACTTTTTAAAAATATTTATTTGACATATTTTAAATAAAATATCACTTTTTTAAAAATATAAAAAATAAAATATATCCAGTGTTAATATTTTGGATCTCTAATATTTAGGTATGCTTTTTCTTGTTCTATTTATTAATTTAAACTTTTTCTGAATAATTAAAGAATTTTTTAAGAATTTTTTTTTTGTAACTCTATTCTGAAATGTTTATCAAAAAATAATTTTTAGATCATAACAAGTCATAGGCTACATTATAATATTTTAAAAATTATATACCACTAAGAAAGAAAATGTCTTTATATTTTTAAGGACAAAAATAGAGTAAATTGATATTTTGCATTAAAAATTGTAGAATAAAATATGATTACAATATAAAGGAATAATAAAAAAAAGGAGTGTGACAAGTGATGAAAATGAGAGTCACAAAACAAAACCACAAAATAATAATAATAATAATAAAAGAAAAAGTGGGGCCCATGTTGGCAACACCTTCCCACTACAATCATTACACATTTTCATTTTCTCTCTCTCATGACCACTCTTCTCTTTTGTCCTTTTCCTTCCTTTTGATTATTATTTTCCTTTTTCATTTCTTTCCTTTTTATTTCAAAAAAAAAAAAAAAATTCTGATGAGTTGTGTTGTGATAGGAGCACCCTACCTTTCTTCTTTTGCCATATGGGTAGAATAGAAATATTCACTAACTTCTCATTCATGCCTATTAATAATAAATATTAATAAAGTTACAAAAATAAATACTTATAAAATATTCTAATTGCTTGAAATTTTTAAAAATTAGATTCTCAAAAAAAAAAAAGTTTAATTTTAAATTTTTTTATATATGTTTTATTTTTTTAGTGTATATATATAGATGAAGCAAATGTAGAAAATTATAGAAATAAATATAGATTTTTTCTAATACTAAAAGAAATAAAAAAGGATTATTTGGTTTATATTTCAGAATTTGAATTTAAATTGATATTATTTATATATAAGAATACTTTTATAATTTTTTTATATATACTAAAAGCTGGCGTTACGATTATTTATTGTAAAATTATTCTTAAACTATTTTAAAATATAATTTTTAAAAATTATATTATAATTTAGAAAATTTATTTATTTTTTGTATAACTTTCTAATTTTCTAAAATTATATAATTTTCCAATTATATAATTAAAAATTTATTTATTATTTTAATAAATATTTTAATAATTATTTCTATTAATTTATTTATGTATTGTTTAAAAATATATATTTTAATTCATAGATTTTAATAAAATAGAATTGAGAACTAAAATATCATATGTTTTTCAATTTATTTAGTTTTGTTTTTTTTTTAACTCGATATAGGACCCAATATTATTGGAACAGGAAAAGACAATGTATTATTAATAGTTAATATTTTAAAAACCATTTTTATGAAACACCATCAAGTGGATTTACTAGTTTTTTTCAAACAACAATTAAACTTCATTAGATAAAATTAAGCAAGTACAGTATAGACCCAAACTAACCCAGCAACAACCAAGTACAAACCATATTGTAGCCCAATACCAAAACACATCTTCTTCCTTGGAAGATTTGCTAACGCAGACAACATAGAAACCCTAGTTTCACTAGAGCAGAGTTTAATCATTAGCCATGGCTGTGAAGAAAAGGAGAATTGTTCAAGTATGAGTTGCTGAGAACTTATCAGTCCAACAACAAGTTTGAGAAAACCGTTATAGTTGGAGAACATTCAAGCAAATACTATAAAGCATGGAAGAAAATGAATAGTATTGAAGCAAATCTCCATCTGCAACATTGTTAAAGCATATCACTGACTGAAGCTTGTTACAGATGGTGAGAAATTCCTGGTCAAGGCCACTAAAATTACTACTCCTCTATAATAGCTGCACAAAAACATTTGATAGACAAATGAGCAAAACCAAAGCAAAGCATAAGATAAGAAATTGATATTAATATATAAAGTAAAAGATCTGGTATTTGGATGACTGTTTTTGGCTAAAATGGCTAAAAAAGCCATCCAAAACCAGTAAGAGAAGTGAGGAAGACGGATGAATAGTGATAAAACCAAGGCTATTTGGAGATATCAAGAGCTATCAATTAATGGTTATTTTAAAGATATTCGCTAGTTTTTAAGTGGATTTACCACTCGAACTAGGTAATTTAGTTATATTGATCAAATGCGTTTAGAAGGTAATTAATTGTATGTCTATTTCAGCTTTAGGAAACTTTTTTTTTCTTATCAATCAGACACCATCTATCCTTTCTCTTTTTTCCTCCTTCTACTTTTATCCCTCCTTGCTCTTCCGAGCCCTTGCCAAACAATGCCTCCCTTGAAAGAGTTGTAGCAAGGATAGGAGTTTCATGCCCAACACATTTCTTTGCTGGACTGTCAATTTCAAGTTCAGGTTTGCTTTGGGCCTCCAATTGATTAATTTTTTGGGCTTCCATCTTATGACTTAGAGATAGCTCATTTGTTTTTTAAGCCTGGAGAGCTCAAGAAGATGAGAATCCTTTACTAGTTTATCTTTTCCTTTTCCCATCAACTCTTGCTCCTGTTTCGTGTCCTCTTTTCCATCTTCTAGACGTAAAACAACATTGCATGATGAGTTTACCTAATCGAGACTGAGATTTGCCAGTTGAGTCACTATCATCTGTGGAGAAAGCATAGAGCTGCCAACTTCCTTACCTACTATGGTAGGTAGACTTTGAGAATTATGTTTTTCATACCCTTTCAATAGTAAATGTTGTTCATCGCCTTGAGGAATGAGAGCAGAGTCTGAAATTCCTTACCTGAGTTGGACTTTCTGAATCTTATAACTAGCGTTCTTATCCCAATACTGATTAAAAGCAAAACCCATTTTCCTTTTGAGCAAGGCTCTAATCCAAGGTCCATAGGTTTGATCAATTATAAACCCTAACTGTGATTTCCTCTTGGGATTTAACCACTTTGCAATTAGATGTTACGTGATAAAAAAAGCCACAAATATAACAAAAGAGTGGTAGGCGTTCATACTGGAATTGAATCCAGCTCCTTTTTCCATTTCTACAGTTCATAAAACCTTTAAGAAAATATTTTTTTCAAGTCCAGCTGAACCTTAATTCTCACCACCGGTTCCTATTCTTCATCGAAAGTCTTCTGTTTTAACTAAACCAGCAAACATATTATTAGCAATGTTTACAGCATTAACTCGGGTGATCTAATTCAAAGGGAGTCCTGCTATTGAACCCATATATTCTCAGATTCAAAATCAATCTCTTACAGAGTAAGATTTGGACTCCATTCTTTTAGAATAAAGAGACACTTATGAATGGACCAAGGAGTTCCATCTATCACCCATTATTTATCCTTAGCAGAATTAAATTTAAGCAAGAAAGTATTAAACATATTGAGATATGCACTTGAATAGGTTCAGCAAAAGACCATATCTGATTTAAGATGTGATGAAGCAAATTAGCCATGTACTTACGATCACTATAGATTTTCCCTACCAATTGATCACGATCTTTTGGCACTTCTGATTTCTCAGCATTTTCTGGTTCCAATGAACATATTTGGTTGCTGAGATATAATATCTTAATCTAAGATTTGGATCTTGAACTACTAGCTTTCATGGTGAGTTTTGGAGATAAAGTGGAGATTTTGAGAGTTTTCAGATTTAGAGTAACTGATGATGATTATAAACTAACAGAGATAGGCTAAGTTATAACACTAACTTGTATCTTACATAGCACGATAGAGAGAGCCCATGGGTTCCTCTCACTTCTTTTCCAGTTGTTATATCATGGACCCCTGTTCATATTGCATTATGGACCAAGGGTCATCACACATGTGAATAATAAAAGCGCTTTTTTTTTTATGCGCAGGTCTCGTTCTTCTTCTTCTTCTTCTTCTTTTCAGCTCTAAGTTTTATTTATTGAACAGTCATTGAACTTCCAACTCCAAGTCTTCTTCTTCTTTTTTTTTTGCAGCGTCAAACATTTTTTCACATTAAAATGTCCTTTTTTTCTGTGTTAAACTTTGTTTTAATTAGTTAATTTATCTTTATACTTGTAGTAATTAATAGGTTAATTGATTAAAACAATGAAGTTCATTGATCTTCACTTGTATGTTCATGAGAATCAATGAATTTGCAGGTCAAAATCAATGAATTTGCAGGTGAAGATCAATGAATTTGCAGTAAATTCATTAACATTTGCCTACAGATTCAAATGAATATGGAGGTGAAGATCAATGAATTTGCAGGTGAAGATCAATGAATTTACAAGTGAAGATCAATGAATTTGCAGCAAATTCATTAACATTTGCCTAGAGATTCAAATGAATATGCAGATGAAGATCAATGAATTTGCAGGTGAAGATCAATGAATTTGCAGGTAAAGAACAATGAATTTGCAGAAAATTCATTAACATTTGCCTACAGATTCAAATGAATATGCAGGTGAAGATCAATGAATTTGCATGTCAAAATCAATAAATTTTCGGGTAAAGACCAATCAATTTGCAACAAATTCATTAATGTTTACTGCAGGTTCACATTCAATTTAATCTTTATTTAATAACACATGGACTTCCAATCAATAGCACATGAATCTTTCCATTACAACTACTACAAGAAAAAGTCTATTTTGTAACGGATTACATCTGTTACTAAATTGTAACGGATTTTGTAACGGATTTGTAACGAAATAATCAATTAGTAACAAAATTTTTGTAACAGCAGAAGATCCGTTACAAAATAGAAATTGTAACGGATTTGTAACTATATTTGTAACGGATTTTTGTAATAGAATATTTTTTGTTACAATATTTGATACAAAAAAGGCGCTAATTTAGCGCTCAATATTTGTAACAAATTTGTAACGGATATGGCAGTTATAATATTTGTAACGGATATATGTTGTTACAAATTTGTAACGGATTTATAAATCCGTTATAAAATATACTAGCCTAAAATATTTGGCCTTCAAATTTGTAACGGAATAGAATTCCGTTACAAATTTGTAACGGATTTATAATCCGTTACAAAATATGCTAGATTAAAATATTTGATCTTGCAAAATTTGTAACAGCTTAGGCATCCGTTACAAAATTTGCTAGACCAAAATTTTGGCATTGTAAATTTGTAACGGAATAGAGATCTGTTACAAATTCGTAACGGATGTCTAATCCGTTACAAATTTGCAAGGATGAATATTTGGCCTTTCAAAATTTGTAACGGATTTCTAATCCGTTACAAATTATGGTATGTTTAATATTTATACTTGCAAATTTGTAACGGATTGCTAATCCGTTACAAATTTTCTACACTTAAATATTTTGGCCTTGTAAATTTGTAACGGAATAGAGATCTGTTACAAATTTGTAACGGATTTCTAATCCGTTACAAAATTTGCTATAAAAAAAATTTGGCCTTGCAAATTTATATTTGTAACGGATTGCTAATCCGTTACAAAGGCTAAATATATATATATATATATATATATTGAAAGCCTAGCATATTTTGTAACGGATTAGACATCCGTTGCAAATTTATATTTGTAACGGATTGCTAATCCGTTACAAAGGCTAAATATATATATATATATATATATATATATATATTGA
>CATIWK010112966.1:0-11243 GCA_949634005.1 Mallotus japonicus
CCAAATCCCATGGTGGAATCAGGTGTGAAGGGCATCGACTTTGTAGATTCTTGAACCTTTCCCAACTTTCATAATATAAAGAATTTTTTTCAGCTCCAATTTGTAACGCCCTTGTTGGTGGGAAATACTTGTTAAAGAATGTAGTGTACAGCTCCTCCCATGTAGTAATTGATTGAGATAGTAATCCTGTGAACCACTTTTCAACCCTATCTGTGAGTGAGAATGGAAACAACAATAGTTTTATAGTATCCTTTAATATGCCATTCAACTTAAATATCCTACAATATTCTATGAATTTTGACATATGTGCCATTAGATCTTCGGATGGTAAACCATGGAATTGAGAATTTTTAATCATTTGAATCATAGATGGTTTGATCTCAAAGTTGTTTGCAGCTATTGCTGGTTGCCCAATGGGTGATTGATCATGACAAATTTTATTCCTCATCAAACACTTCCTCATGGTCCTTCTTTGTCCTCTTTTTTATTGATAAAGAGGATTTCTCCTTAACAGTGGATCTACAAGATCAGTTCCATTTTCAACTTGAGGTGGGATAATGATGTTGCCATCATTACCCCCCATTATTTCCTCTTTTAGCTCCCATGTCCAAAATTTCTCTTGCTTTTTGCTCTCACCCTTGTCTATTGAAGGTGCATTCAATCTTCAAATTGATTTTAAAGTTCTCATGTCCTAGTATTGTACTATGAGTCCTTCGCATAAACTACCTAAGAGAATAGAGGTTAGAACTGAAATAAAAAAAAAGTTTAAATCAAACAATTCTCAGCTACTGCTAATATCAAAAAAACTATTTCTTAGCAACAGTACCAAAAACTTAGTTATTAATAACCACAAGTTTACGGATCGCTTAAGTAATATAGTGAATTAAGTACGATTATCGTTCCTACGAAGAATAATTGATAATTACTATTTCACTTAGTTAATTATTTGTCTAAATATATAAATGAAAATTGAGAGTTTTAAAGCTTAAATTAAAACTGAATTTAAACTAAGAACTTAAACTAAATTAACCAATGCAAATTAATTCAAATAAACAATTAATGGTGAATGTATGTACTAGAATTTCTCTTTTTACTTTGGGGTTTTTGCATTAACTTAACAACCTTTACTTAACCCAACCTAAATTTCTGCATATGATGCTTACCACTAATGATCTTATAACTCTCTCTCAAGCAATTAAAATATAATTTAATTAATTCAATTAATAGCATACACTCATGGAATCTCGCCTCGCTAAGCTAAACTAACAAATCCTTAATTAAATTTAAGCACAAGGTAATTCATGCAATATTAAGTACTTAAGAGATCTCTCAACTCAATTGAACTTAATAGAGTTTAAACTAGATCCTAACTTATTAATCTCCTCTCGTTCTCAAAATAACTTATGTGAATATTCAAATTAAGCCTTAAACACAAAGCATGCATCACCTCTTGGTCTCAATATAACTTGACCCTAACCATATATTGAATATCATTAAGCACAAATTTAAAATTCAGATGCAAGAAATCAAACTTTGATTAAGTAAAAAAAGTAATTAATAAATCCCTAAAGCTACTAAGATCCTTTCTAGTACATAATAAAAATCTAGCTTAACATGCATGTGAAAACAAGAATACAACTCAAAGAAATTACAACAAACATTATAAGAAATAAAACATTAAGAATAAGAAGAGTTTATAATCCCCCAAGTATTCAACTTAAACAACTCCTATGAATGCTGGAAAACTCATTTGCTTGAATCCTTGCAAATATGATCTAATATTATGATGAATTTTTATGATACTAGGAATGAATGTCATGTTTCCACATCTAATAGTCCCTTCTATATAGTCATAATTCGTCCTTGCTTAAATTGGTGGCAAATTAGGTCTTCAAAAGTGTAATCCTAATCAAATTAGGATACTCTTGCAATACTATGTCAATATCATAAATTCAACGAAAATTTAGCCTAGGAAAATAGTTAAATTAGCTCTAGATGTCTTCATGAAAGTTGTATAATTTTCTCTTATCTTTCCGCAACATATTTAATCATCTCAATCCAAGTTCTATAGGAAACATTATGCCCAAAATACTCTATCTTGCTCCATTCTAAAACCAAGCAGGAAGAAGGTAACGGTCGTGCAACCTTTGCTTTTTAGAAATCATTGAATCAGGCACTAGGTAATATATATATATATATATAGAACATTTACAACTTGCTTTATATTTTTCCTCCCTTTTAGGTGCTTTCTAACAACCATGCATGCCTTGGTAACGGTCGTTACACATTTTTAATTCATTCTTCATGTAATTTCAAGCTTCAATTGACCTCCTTTTGCTTCCAAATCATATTCTAAGTTTCCAAACTTTAAATGATTTTTGCAAACTTAAATTACTAACAAAATACCTTATACTTTCACAAAAATGCATACTTAAAACCTAGATTCCTAAATTAACTTATTTTAGTCATTGTTTACTAAATAATCACACTATAATAAGTAAAAAGGACAAACCCATTATTTGGTCCCCCAACTTATCGGGTATTTTGCAATTGGTCCCTTGTCTTCTATTTTAAAGAATTGAGTCCCTCAACTTTAATTTTTTTTTAATTTCATCCTTTTTTCACTCAGAATGCCAAATTGAAGATGTTTTCCTCTTCTGTTGAGTTATGAAATCACATCTGAACAAAAAAGATGTCTAAACCAGCTGTCAAAAACAAATAATTTGCATCAACAGCTTGATGCAGCTCACAATCAACAGTGAAATTAAGTTCAAATGATCAAGTTCTCAACCAATAATTGGTTGAGATGTGCTTTTATGACTCAACAGAAGACGACAATATCTTCAATTTGGCATTCTGAGTGAAAAAAGGATGAAATTAAAAAAAATAAAAGTTGAGGGACTCAATTCTTCAAAATAAATGATTAGGGACCAAGTGTGGAAAACCCCTATAGTTGGGGGACCAAATAATGGGTTTGTCCTAAGTAAAAATGATTAAATATTAACTCTAAATAATCATAAAATATAAGTAAAAAAGATTAAATATTAACTCTAAATAATCATAAAATATGAACTTATCATAGCCACTATCTATGAATAAATAAAGTTTGAATTTTATGAGTTTTGGTGTGTTTATATTTGTTGTTGTTGTTTTTTTTTTTTTTTCTATAGTGTGTGAATAAGTGCTATGAAAGGTGATGTGTTGATAAAATTTCTGCCGCATAATAACTAAAAATTAGACATTTTTATTATATGAGTAATGCATGATAGTGGTGTACATGTCTGGTGTGAGTAATGACGCATGAGTTGATGATGATCTAGGAATTTTAGTAGCACTTTCTTGGTATAGAAAGTTGAAGAACCTGATTAATGGAAAAGTGACAGACATACAAAGCAAATCCCCAAGAGAATGCAGAAATTTTATAAGAAATTAATGGTGGAGAATCATGCAAAGAAGAGTACATAATGAAGCCAACTTACAAATAAATTTTAACCATTCTTTAAATGCCAGAAGCCATGAAAATTTTTGTTAATGATGGAAAAAGTCATGTGAAACATATCTGTACAATTTCCCCAAGCAAAAATTCACATTTTTAAGGTAGCCCCTAAAACTTTGGCTAGAATTGAGTAAAGTACCTTTTTCAAGAAAACATAATGCATGAACCATCATAAATTATTGGCTAAATGACACAAAATTTTGCACTTTATTCAAATGGTGAAAATATTTTCAAACAAATTACGTAGCTAATAATTATTGCTTGAAAATTGGTAAGACCTTGATAAAAATGCTCATAAACCATGATTGTTTAAAAAAGTCTTGCACCATTCCCAAATGGTTGGATGTCTGCTAAAGTCCTAAGGCAAGTAGCAAAAAATATTTGACTTTGCGAAAATAAACAAAATCAATAAATACATATTTTGATATATTAAATTTGGAAAATATGTTTGAATTCTTGAAGAATTGTAATAATTCTAATTCCTAGTGATGGCAAAAGCTGAGTTAGTGAAGTTTGGTTTATTTGCCTAATGGAATTGCGATGAAGTTTAATTTTTTCACCAAAACAAACATAAAACCTGGAAACTAATGAGTTAAATACTATGTCAGGCAATATAAATCAATATGTGGGTAAGTGCCTAAGTCTAGAGTTGCCATATGAGGATCAAAATTTGCAAAGTATTTCAGCTTGAATTGCAACTAAGCTTAGTAATATCTTGCAAAACTGTATCAACTATTTTCGAGCAAGGTCATAGAAACAAACTATTTTTGGCAATTTATTACTAAAATAAATTTTTAGTTGATGATTGCTTAAAGTTCAAGAAATAAAATCAAAGCAGAGATAAAATATTATTTGCTGATGATTTTACCTTGGTTGAATCAAAACATTGCAAAAGAATTCATGGCAAGGATGAAATAATGTTAATCTAAAGAACCAAGAATTTTAAAAATGTTAAGCATTTGTAAAACATGATGGAATCAAAGTAGTTGAAGCTCAAATGAAATGCAAGACAAGGCAAAATTGTGCTAAGAAATTAGAACTTGTGCCTGGGGAAATTGCATTTTTCATTAAAAGAAAGGTTCATTTAATATAGGCCAAGTCTTGAACATTACTTTGGTTTATTTAATTAAACCAAGGTTTGTGTTTTCTATGCAAATAAAATAAAGTTGTAGTGAGTTTTTAAAATAAATTGTTTTGGAATTGAATTTACCAAAATAATTTTTAGTTAAATTTTGTTTAAGGAAATTTGGGTCATAGTATATGAATAAGGTTATATAAGCATGGGATTGACAAAACTCTACAAATGGATCATAGTTTAAACTCAGATGTCTTAAGGCAACAAAATTGGTAGGAGAAAATAGTTGAAATTCATCAAATGCTCATATAAAAATTCAAGATTTCGACTAAACTAAGCAAGTTATTAGAGAAAATTCACAATGCCTCATATCAATTCTCATCAATTTCACAAAATAATGGCAGAATCTCAAAGCTCATCAACATCACCACTTAATATTTTCCAAATCACAGAACAATTGATGTTTAAAAAATCAAGAACAAGGCCAAGGCAATATTATCCAAAATTTTAAGACACAACAACACAAAAAAGCAAATTCATAAAAACAACATAAGACAACAATATTCAAGTCAAGTTCACAGAATTTGCACTATGAAATGAGAAGAATAAGGTTATCATTTCTGTGTTGTTATCTTAATCAGGTTTTGATATGAGGATTTATTGATTTTTCTTGAGGAAGTGTCTTGAAATTGCTCTATTGGCCTGTGAGGAGTGGCCGTCGGCCTATGGGGTTGTAAAGTCGATCGAAGTGTGTATACTTGACCATTTACATAATCAAGGTCTAATCACCTTTGTTTTGACTTTAACAACTCAATTTTGAGTCAATAATATGTATTCTTTAAGTGTGTATATGATAGGTTCATAGCAATGCTCATTTGAAAATGAAAGATTCAAGTTCCTCAAGGATGGAAGATCTCAGTCACGATCGTGAGGAGCAAGGTCACACTCATGATCAAAGTTGATCATGGTCATGAGGAAAAGCACATGAGAAGAGCCAAAGAAGGAAGTGACCCTTATGATCATGGTCATGACCACGAGGGGTGTGATTACAATCATGATCTAGGTCACACGATCATGATAAAGATAGAGACTGAAGTGAAGCTTGAAGTTAGTGAAGGTGGTCATGATCGACTAGCACTCTTCAAATGGTCAGATTCAAGTTGCAGCGACTATTTTACTCATAAGTCCTGATTGTGAGGAGCATCGTCATAATCGTGAGCCTCAAATTTCATGCAAAAAGTTAAAAATGGTGGAATGGAGTGTTCTATCCCCAATTATAAATACTTATTACCAAACCTCATTTAAGAGGTAATAGAGTTTTAATGAACACTTAATTTCTTTGATATTCATTATGATCAAATCAAATTATAAAAATTTATCTATTGAGTGTAATTGGGGAGTGTTAGTAATTAGGCAATCTTCATCTACTACTTTCTTGGGTTTTTTTAAAGGGTAGTGAGGTTCTTATTCACTAGAGGTTTAAGTGTTGTCCTTGCAAAACACTTGTTGATAAATTGGTTATGAGTTAGCCAAAGAAAACTCAATCATAAAGGTTTGAGTTTAGCCTAGATAAACTTTTATTTTAAAGAATATAATTCAATAGATTGGTGTGGACTTAAAAATCCTAATTTAGGGATAAGTTAGGTGGAGATGTAGGTTTATTGATAAATCAAACTCCTTAAATCATTTGTGTCTTCTTTTGTTCCTTTTCCTAATCTCCTTTTAATTTCCTTTAATTTCTCTTAACCCCTTTTTAAGTTCAAATTAGCCCTATTCACCCCCCTCTAGGGCATTTCAGATACTAATTCTTAATTTTTCATTAAAATCAAATGCATATGGAGTGGTAATGGCTAACAATTCAAATGTCTCTTTTATACATCTCTAAAGGCATCATCCATTAAACAAGAAGTATCTACACACATAAAAAATTAGTATAGCTGAAAGAAAACATCAGCATAATCCTAATGTTATAATGGCCTTAGATTTTAGGTTTCTTTACCTTTTTTTTTAAAATATTGTATTTTACATGCTTTATATCTTATAAATATAATTCATTTTCCAATTATGCAAAATAACATGCCTTCTTTTATTGAACAAAGATCATTCTTATTTAGATTTAAAAGTTTTCAACTCATTATGCTATGGATCTACTTTAGATCTCAACATGTTAAATTTTTTACTAGAGCTATAAAATGCATTTGTCTAGGTTATTCAAAATAAATGACATCAGTTTTTTTAAATTTAATCCACATAGAAAGATGGGACATATGGTGCCCACTTGTCCCACTAATTCTCTCTCATTCTACTAACTTATATTATTATTCCTTTCTTCATATAACTATTATGCTAAAATCACCCTCATATACTAAATCCAGAACGTTATGAACCCTAATTAACAAAATTGTTGAAGTTGAAGATGTTTGTTGCTAACCCTAAAATCAATTTCATCCTTTTAGCCCAAAATCACTGTTAGTGTTGTAAATACTAAATCAATATGAAACTTACCATTTACTAAGAAGAATCATAAGATGGAAAGCACGACACCAAATTGCTTTTATTCAGCTGAAGCGATGATGAGAACCTTATGGATGGAAGCAAATCTAGGTATGAGATTTTTGGGTTACCGAAATACTGAAGTATGTATGATGGTTTAATAATTTATATGTGTATATGCGGTGGGATATAAGATTTGTGTGACATATATTTTGAACCTTGTAACTTTTTTAACAAAATAATCAATGCTAATTCTTTCAATGGGTTGATCCTCCTATTTTTGGAAGGGAGAAAGTAGTTATCATAGTACAACTGAGAAAGATAGATTGTTTGGAGGAGGGGAACGAAATTTCATAAAACAAAAAGAATGCAATGTCAAGAATGTGTTGTTGGGTTATTTGTGTGGTGTTCTTTCTAATATGGTTTATTTGGTGTTTAAATTTTTAGGTATAAATATACAACTATAGGAAATGCATGATCTAGTTATATTGTAACCATGCACATCAGTGCTAACCATTAAAAAATGGCTTCATGTACTTTTTTGGAACCTAAATCTACTATCAGAGGATTTTGAGTTACCAATTGAATGTTGGGTATTATAATGAAAACATGTGAAAAGTTGGAAGCTGCGGATGCAATTAACCCTTACTCTTTTTCAATTAAAAGTTACAAACCTTAATTATAAAGTATGATTTGATTATAAGAAACAATCTCTTCTATGAGAACATTTTCACCTTTACAACATCTCAAAATAATTATGTTAATTTCTCATATATTTATTTTCCCAACTACGACACTTATAGTTTCTTTGATTATGTGTAACTTTTATTTATCATCCATGCTTCTCAATAGACATCTTTGAATAAATTCTTATATTTTTACTTTACTACTTTTAACTATTTTTTAAATATTGATTCTATTCCAATCATCAATGATAAAAAAAAATATTTCATGTCTTTATTCCTCATCTATAATTTCAAGAGATTAAATAGAAGTAGACGTCAACCTCATTATCTTCATGACTATTTTGTCCATTTACTTAACCATTTTTCTTCTTAATTTTATGATATCCCTTATAAAATCAATTCAACTATTTCTTGTTTGAGACTTTATTCTACATACAAAGTATGTTCATCCTTAAAGAGCCCAAATCATATACTAAAGCAATTAAGTTACAATGCTAGAAAGAAACCATTTAGTTAGAAATTAATGCCTTATAGCGTGAGAGCACAGTGGAATCAATTGATTTACTACCTTTAAATCATTGCACATGATACGAATGGGTGTATGAAACGCAAATAAATAATGTAAATGAAAGACTCAAAAGGTGAAAATTTAGGTTTTTACATAAAGACTATATTAAGTAACTATAGATTTTTTTTTAAATACTTTAACAAGTAGCTAAGATGACAACTATTAGTACTTAATAGCTATTACTTTCATTTGCAATTGATATCCATATTAAATTAACAAATAATTCCTTCCTCTATGGTGATTTACGTGAGAAAATATAGACTCTTCCAAACTAGGTCAAGTTTGTTGATTGATTAAAATTCATCAACGAATTGAAATTAATTGATAGATAGTAACATGAAAAGCTTCCTTTAGGCTAAATCACTTGTGGTTTTCAAACTATTTTCTAAATACTTCATTATTTCTCAAATTTCATCAATATTTTATTGGTTAATATTGATGTTACAATATTGGTTATCAATGTTTTTTTTTTGTAATATTAGTTATTAAATTTTTTTGAGTTGATAAGTTAAAAAAAAAATTCATGAATTTTTTAAATCAAGAGTTTACATATTATAATTTTTTTTAAAATTAGAAGATGCAATGAATATTTTATTGGTTAATATTGATGTTACAATGATTTTTTGTAATATTAGTTATTAAATTTTTTTTGAGTTGATAAGTTAACAAATTTTCTTCATTAAGTTTTTTAAATCAAGAATTTATATATTATAAATTTTTAAAAATTAGAAGATGCAAGAATAAAAGAAGGCATTGTGTTAAAGTATGTTATAGAAATTTTTTAAATAGAAGCTTTTATGGCAACAAACCAGTATATTTTTTTGTATCACCACTTATAAGTTTTCTCAACAAAATAGTCCTCTTATTTCATATTGTCAAGTGTATTGAAGACTTAGAAAAAAACTTTTGTACTTAACTACTATTAGGTCTCACATTTCATTTGCTATTTAGTAGCCATCTTAATATTTTATTAGCCAAACCTCTTTTTTTTACTACCCATAATTTTTCTGAAATGCAATATAAAAAACTTTTAGTTTAGTATTAGTATTTTCTTTTACATCTTTACTTTACCTTAAAATCTTTTTACACTTAAATTGGGCTTTTTTCATTGATTTTAAAATGTTCATAATAAACTTTTTGCATTTCTTTATAATCCACTAAATTGTGGAATTCCAAAAAATAAAAAATAATTTTAGAGTCATCCTATAAAGTAGAATACAGAGCCTTAGCCAATATCACATGTGAATTTTAGTGGCTGCTTTTATCTCTTAAAAGATTTGTGTATTTCACATTTCTAGATTGCCTTGATAGTCTTTAACAAAATTTCAATTATTACAACAAATAATCTTATTTTTCACTAATATCCTAAGCATATTAAGATTGAATATATTTTTAGATGAATGCTTTAAACAAGGATTATTCATTTATTGCCAATTAGCTCACAAGATTGTCCTCTCTCTCCATTTGTCTTTTAATCTTCCATCTCTAACCTAGGTTTGCATATTCTCCAGCTTGATGTAGACTTATAAAGTTGTAAATAAAATGTACTTATGTTATTTTCTTATTTTCTCATTATTTACCAAAATTAGTTTTAATAATAATATAGTATTTTCCTAGTTTAGTGAAGGAGGTAGTTATGTTATGGGCGTAATACATCTATGACCTCTTAAACTTAGCACCTTTTGTCAATTTGGCCTCTTAATATACCAATTAACCACTTGAATTCCATTAATTTACTAAAAATAATTTATTAACGCTTTGCAAAATTGTATAAGGTGTATACATGATATTTTATTAGTTGAAACGAAAGTAATTATACACCTAAACTACCTGAAAATATTTAGAAGTTGCTTTTTAGTAAGTTAAGATGTCAAAATTGTCAATTTAGAAGTTGAAGGGAAAGCTAATAAAATGTGTCTAGTTCAAAAGGTTGTATATGTATTAATTTATAATATGTTAGCCTATTATGTTAGGTCAAAACTAGTGTAATTGGACTATCAACCCTGTAGTCAATTTCTTTTATTCTAATGTAATCTTTTCCATTTTTGTAAATATTATTGTTTTGTATAATCACCATACACTAATGAAATATCATATTATATTTAAATGACCTAGTATATCTATGATCCTTGAACTTGTACCTTTTGTTAGTTTGCTCTTTCAACTTACAAACTTACTGATAAGTGCTAAAAATAACACATTTTGAGCACTAAATAGTTGCATTTTATTATTAAAAATATAGGTTTTTATCTTTTAAAAGCATGATTTAGGATTATTTGCATTAAGAGTCAAGCTAGTTAGTCGTTTTTGTTATTTTATGCATTTTAAGTTATTTATTATATTGTTTACATTACTTTTATGTTGATTTTATAGGTTCCATCTTCTTGGAACTCATTTTGGATGAAAGTAATGGAGATTTAAAGCTAGAAGCTAATCTAGCCAAAGAAAGGGCAAAGGATCAAAGCAAATTGAAGTTGGTAGGCATGACACGGTTATGTGTTTAAGCACATACGGCTATGCACCTAAGCACACACGAACATGCCTAATTCGAGAACAAAGAATCTACAAAGGATGAAGCATAAATGACTGTGTCATGTTAGAGACACAGTCATGTCTGATTGCATATAGCCGTGTGTGCATGTGCTTCTCATTTTGGAAAGTAAATTTTTAGTGTTTCTATGGAACAATATTTAAGAGGAATTTTTTTTAAAAGAAAAGAGGGAGGTTGCCATTCTCTAAAGAGAATTCTGCTTTTTTCTTCACTCAAGAATTATTTTCTTTTCAATTTTAGTTAAATTGTGAATTTTAGAACTCTATTTAAATCAAGATACTAGATTGAAGAACAAGGATTGAGAATCAAGAACACTATTGACAAGTGGAATAAAGGGATTTTTCTTCTATTATTCTTCCAAGTTTTGATATCAT
>CATIWK010112968.1:0-11799 GCA_949634005.1 Mallotus japonicus
TTTTTTTTTCTATGCGAACATCGATTTGTTACTTATGTTCTCGAAAGAGAGTAAAATGGACAAATTATCCAATACCTTAAAATAAATGAACATAGAATTGAATTGGGTAACAACAAGAGATTTGCAAAACTCACCTGAAAATGCAGTAACAAGAACCCGTGTTTCTTGGCTCCAAACAAAATTGTGAAGAGCCTCATGCACACCAGAATAATCACGTGTCCATAATCTTTGACCAATTCTCCAAGTTGCAACCACTTCTGGTTGATTTTCTTTAACAGCTGAAGGAATTGATTTCCACAGGAATCAGGCACTATGACCCTCACATCAAAATTATAAACCCCAAATCAAAGCCCAGACAAAAAAAAAAAAAAAGAAATCCTACAAAGCTCACTAAAATATGCAAAACATCACTGCACCAACCCCCCGACCCCGACAAAAGAGAGAAGCACAAAGGTTAGTGTTTTGGTGTTCAATCTAAACCCATGTCTCCAAACAACAAAAGAACCTAATCAAAACTCCAACACCCTAACAATAGAACAGAAAAATCTAAAATCGCAAAAAAGGAAAAATCCTCAATTTCAAAAACTCTGATTGAGAATAACCTCCAAAGATGACAAATTGTTAAAAGAAAAAGGAAATTTTTGAATCAAAATAAATAAGGAATGATCTTACCCAGTTCTTCAACGTGAGTTGTGTAATTACAGCTGCAACAATCTTACCCAAAAAAAACTCGATTTACTACTAAGAAACCTATCTAGATTAGACTAAGAAAACTTTGCTAACCCACTAGTTAAACTAATTAGGAAAGAGGGAAAGAGGAAAGGGCTCTAGCAAAGAATTGGTACAGAAAAAGGTTTACGATATAGAGAGAAATAAAGATGGGTTAGGTTAAAAGAATTTTTTATAAGGAATAGTAGAATTTTTTAGTGGGAAGAGTTTGCGCTGAAATTTTTAACCCAATAATGACGGTATGTTAATTTAATTGGTATAAAATTAAAATTTTGTCATTAATAGCTAAGGTTTTAGTGAGGGGATATTTTACCCTCATAAATAACTATGCAAATTACACATTTAGTGAGAGGCTTTTCTTACTCTCATTAATTTTTCATCACTAATGAATGTTTTTCTTGTAGTGATCATTAAATAAATTTTATTTTCAAAACCATTGTGTTTTTTTGCTGATATAATTTTTAAAAATATATATAATTTTATAATTTATAAGTAATTAATAACAAATTTTAAAATGAAATAATAAAAAATTTAATTTTCAATGAAACTCCACTCATACAAATGTTGTAATAAGTTGTTAAATGTTAATAAATAAATTTATCAAATAACACTAAAAATTTTAATTAATAATTATAATATTTTAAATCTAAAATTTAATAAATATAGAATTGATATTTTATAATAATGTTTGTTATATGGTGGTATGATGACATCTAATAATTATTCTATTATGATATTTATTAAATGTTATATTAATAAATTTATTACAATAATAAAAAAAAGTCACTATAAATTAGTACTAGTGATGCAAAAAATGAATACCAACAAATTATAGAAATGTTATTTTAATATATAGCCACACTGGATTATGAAACATTTATAAAAAGTGTTAGTATAAATCTATATTAACATTTTTTAAACTTTTTGTAACATTTGACGATTGTTGGTATAAAGCTTTTTTGTTGTAGTGACTAAATCGCTTAATGGGGAGTTTTGGATTCTGATGCTTCAGCCTTTTGTGAATTAGGCATAGTTGCTAAGTAAATTAAAGGGTCACATGTACCATAGGCATCATTGAACTGTACAATATGGAGCAGTTTTTCTTTTCCTTTTTAAATAAGATAAAAAATACTTTACAACTTATTATAACTTTGGAGAGAAGTGACCACTAAACTATTCATTCACCAGCAATTTAGATAGCCCTTCATAGGTAACATGGAGAGAACAAGCTCTTCTATTGAATTGTTAAGAGCGCATTTTTAACTAGTTGAGGTGTTTAAAAGGTTATATCAAGTTAAAGAGAGGTGGACAGATGTGAAAATCTGATTTTGAATTTCAAAGTTTTTTAATAGCCAACAAACACACCATATGCGGCTCTTAATATCTTGAATATTATCATCTTTTTCCTCTGCCCTTTTGCCATATATGATTCATCTCTTTATTCTGTCATTACCTTGCTATGAAGTAGAGAACCAGATTCCCAATTCTTTATTAGCAGGCAAAATTTATATCAAAAGCTAAGCTGCTCTCTGTCAACCATACGTACATTTGGTTCAATAAATTGATCTATTGCATCCACATTCAACGAAGGAAATAACATTGAATTTTCTTTTGTTTTTTTAAGTAATCAAGGGACAACCTTGAATACCCTTAAAAGAAAGTCCCTTATAGCATATCTAAAGTAAACATATGCTTTTGCTACTGATCAACGATAAATTTTAATCTTTGCACCATATGTAAATTATAATATTATGGTATAATTGATATCAACAATATAATATAATAACTTTTAGAAAGTCAAATCGAATCTCCTCTCTTTTTATACGATTAATGATCTTCATGCAAAGGCTTTTATTCAGTGTGTAATATTCCATATTATTAATGACTTTATATTATTTTAATTGATTATAGATAATTGTAATTAGCATTGTAGCATATTGATAACTTAACTTTAATTCTTTTTTTATTCCTTTAATGGGCACATATTATTATAAAGGAATCTGAACTTCTCCTTTGTTAATGTCGGGAAAAAAAAAGGAATCTGTCTACTCAAAATTGAACTTCTAGAACGAAGCTTATAAAAAAAAAAAAAAAAGTACATTGTAGATAAAAAAAAATTGGTTTAGTAAAGTAAAATATTATTAAAATTTTGTGTGAGAATATTTTGCAGTGAGAAGTATATGTTTGAATTTTCATTAGATAAAATTTTCTTAAATCAACTTTGGAAAAATGTTTTGTTCAACTAATTTGCTAGATGATCGAGGTTTCTCATCAAACAGCTATGTCTTAGGTATGTTTGTTGAGATTTCTAAATCAACTGCTGATAATTGCTTTTTTTTTTTTCTAAAATATCTACAGACTTTATTAGCTATATTTTAGAGTTTTTTTTTTCCCACCAGGTAATGGATAATTTGAATTTATTTTTTATTTGAACTATACTAGGTGATGGATAATTTGAATTTATTTTTTATTTGAACTATAATACCCTAATAAAAAAATAACCAATAACAAATAATTTATTTTCAAATTAAATGTATATGATTAATTTTTATAATTCATAGTAAAATAGATATTATTTTAAATTACAATTAACAATTAAATATTTATAATATTTATATCCATAACTTTTTTTTTAAATTGTATTAATAAGATTTATATTTGAAAGATAATTTTTTATAGTTTCCACTAATTTTAAAAATACATAAATTAAAAATAATAAATTATTATTTCTTACTATATATATATATATATATACACATACTGTTTTTAAATAATTTACATAACAAAAAATATCAAAGATGTATCAAATTAATTATTCAAAAATAAATTATACCTTTAATAGTTATTTATCATACTAACAATAGCTGTTAACAAAATTTTATCAAATGGTTCATTTTTTATTATTTACAAGTTATCAATTACTTGCAACATCTATTAGTTATGAGTTGTTATAAACAGTTAAATCAAAAGCACCATCATTCACAAAATACAAATGGGAAGAGATTAGTCTTGCAAACAACATTTCGGAACTTTCTTTAAAAAATAAAATAAGTATATTATAATACAAAGGAATTAACCTATAACTAGGGGTGGGCACGGGTCAAAAAAATCCGACTATCTAAAATATTTAGAACTATATCAAATTTTGGGAATTTCAAAATAAATAAATAATAATAATAATAATAATAATAATAATAATAATAATAATTATTATTATTATTATTATTATTATTATTATTATTAAAAATATTTTGTTAGTAATTTAGTTATTATATTTTAAATAAAAAATATATTAATTTTTATCATATATTATACATATGCTACTTAATATACACTACTTAATAATATAATGAAAAAATATATAATTAAGTTCACTACTATTTATTCATATTTATATATTATTTATTATATTAATATTCAAACCTATATGCAGTTTTCAGTTCGGTACAGTTTCGGTATGGTTCGATATAGTTCTCGGTTCAATTTTTTGTAAATATTCAGTACCATACCAAATTAGTCACAAAATTTAGCTTGATTCAATTCAAAATTAAAATTATTCAATTCGGTATTGTTTTAATGTATTTCAGTTCAATATGATGTTTTTTAATCCCGTACCCGGCCCTATCTATAACCATATACATATATGAAAACTTTCGTCCTTCTACCTAATTCAAGACCTTTATTAATTTATTTCATTATTTTCTTAAAAAATCGCCTATAAATGTAGCATATTTGATATTTCATAGCTAAGCATCTAATATATTCCGAGTTAATTCCTTTCATTAGTGTGCACCTTTTGATTAGATCAGCTGGCCATTAAACTTATTCCAAGACTTTAGATCCAATCGATAAAGTCAAAACAAAATCAATAGCTCAAATATTAATTTAATTATAATCCAAAAAACAGTGCTATTTAATTTGTTCTAATTTCTTGTAATGTCTGATTGACGTTATATTATTCCTATATGCAATTGAACAATATATGTTTAGAAATAAAAAAAAATCAACAGAATAAATGATATCAGATAATTTAGTATATAATAAATTGATATGAAAATGTTAAATTAAATAGCATTTCTCAATGTTTACGACGTAATCAATAAAGAGGTAAAATAATCTAATAATATCATTGGATTATATACGTAATAAGAGAAATTTTTTAATATAATTATGCAATAGGAAACAAATCTCTCCTTAAAAATTTATGAGTATACCTTCACTAATCCACTCATCCTCTAAAGAGGAATGATCTTTTTCTCATTAATCCACTCATACCTCTAAAGAGGAATGGTCTTTTTGTTTCATCATCCCCTCAAATTTACGTATAGATCTTCAGTTCATGATTTTCCCCTAATCCATGTGTGTGTTTTATATGCTTTAAAAAATATTATATTTTTTTTGTTCTGATACCGTTGGATTGGTTTAATTCTCAACTATTATGAGACAGCAGGAAAAACAGATCGAATTCCCTTTTGGCACATCTTGCTTCAGTTGCCTTGCTGAATTGTGATTATATATTTCTTTTCAAACATATTAAGAGTAGATCTTTCCACAAAGGCTTGATTCATTTAGAAATAAATTTTTAAAATAATTTTAAATAGAAGTAATCACTCTAATAACAAGAAAAGTGAATATCTTTTCTTACTAATTGAACTAACTCTTTTGGATGCATTGCCTTTTTGCTTCTAATAATACATTTGAATAACGAAATAAGATTTACTTTGTGAAGAGTAAAGCAAGATGAAAATTAGAGTAATTAAGGAACATAATATCTTGGTGCTAGATCAACTAGCTAGTACACTAATGCAAAAGGCAATAGAGACTACAACTTGAATTCCTTCTTGTAAATATCAAACTCCTCTGACGATGATAATTGGACCTCCTGCACACCCATTTGCTCAAATGATTTATCAGAATGTTTAACCCCCAAAAAACAAAAATCAACATCCAACACTGTATTTTATTTCTCAAAGTGAGATTATTGCAAATAGTTAGAAACAAATGAGGCTAAACCTTTTTTCGGCTTAGATGAAATAGTTAGTACATTAGTAATACATTTTGTTAGAATTAGGAGCAAGATTTCTCTACGGAAACATGTCCTGTAAGTATGTCATTGCACTACATAACTGCAGGTTAAACTCGTTTGTTGATTTAAAAGATAATGGTAGCGCGCAAATAAAAATTATAAAAAAAAAAAAATTGTAATCTGAGGTATAAAAAAAAAAGAATTAGACTTTAATACAAAGCAATTAATTTCAATATAGTAACATTAGCTTATAAGTGAGATGTTTAATCGAATTAACTTAATTTGAATCAAAATAACACAATTTGAATAAAAATAAGAAGAAAAGAAATTGGAAAGAAAGAAGGTTAATTTTGTGAATATTAGCAATTAAGTACAATAATTTCATATAAAAATTTTAGTAAAAACAAAACTTAATTTGAATTAAAAAAAAAGAATAACAATTAATTGAGGTATAAAAAAAAACCTGAAATTTGAGAAGATTACCTGTGAAAAGGAAGCCTTGAAAAATTTTCTTATAAACCAAGTCTTGACACCTCGAGCTTCAATTGCTTCTTCAATCTTATTTTGAATTGAAGTTATTAGAGCACTATACGTCAATCCAGGGTTTTTATTTACCTCTTGAATGAAGTTATGGGTCAAGGTCATCTTTCCACTTAAAGTCTGTACAATTTTTTATACACACAAAAAGAAAAAACATGTATCATTTCCATTTGATGGATATTGGTTAATCAATGATGAACATATGAAAAAAAAATTATGATATTATCTGATAGAATGATTTGAAGTACTCACTGAAGAATCAACAACTAATTGATCATCTCTACAAGCACTAATACAAATAGCAAGTCCACCACTTGTGCCCTTATATGCTCCTGATGGAGGCTTGTTCTCCACCCACCTCCTCCTGCTGAAATTATAAGAAATTAAACATCATTATTACTTAAATATTTTGAAGCTTGTCGCATATTACAGAGGTCAAGATTCAATTTCTGACACTTTTTTTTTTTAATTCTTGGGAAAATTTTAAAGGGTATTGGAGCCGTCAAGATTTGAACCGTTGACCATGAAAGACACTTACTACCACCACCATGTTGCGATACCCTTCAACTTCTGAACTTACTCTTTTGCGCTGCACATATATGGCAAATCAAGCATTGTTGCACTGTGGCAAGCATCAATGATGGCATGAAGAGTGACTCCAGCCATGAGTGGTCTAACAATTACAGAGTTGATATCATCATCGAGGATCATTCCATTCTCTTCGAAATCAAGAGGGCAAATTGTTTCATCAAGTTTATCAATTTCATCATTGTCAGTATCATCCTGTTGTGAGCCATGTCCAGCAAAGTAAAACACCAGTGAGTCACCAGGACAGCAGCCATCTACAAGCCATTGCAGGGCCTTTTCAATGTTATTCCTTGTTGGAATGCGCTCAGGGTCTTTTTTTTCCTCTGCGACATATTTCAGTTGATCATTTTCTTTTCTTGAACACAAAGAATTAAAGTTACAGAACTAGTTTTGTAGAATGGGCATCGTCAGGATTCAACAGAGGAATGAGAAAGGTTAATTACCAGTAAGTTGCAGAATGCAGTCTTTTGGAAATCTGAAGTTATCGATCAGCAAGTCTCTCATATTCTTCACATCATTAATGGTTCCCTTCAACTTATGCTTCGTCTTGTCATAACTCACTCCACAAAGAACTGCTCGTTTTCTGAGTACTCTAACTTGGAAAATTCGATCAGACTGTTCGTTGCCTGGAACAGAATTAACTTTTTTGCAGGCCACACAGGTACTTGTTATCGACCTAGTTGGTACCCATAAGTGATGCTGACAGAAACGGCATTTGATTATTCTAGTTTCTACCATCAGTGCTGATAAGATCCTTCCAGGCCGTCAGGTTGAAGCAATTCGATATATAATAGAAACGGCAGGTTGATATTGGAACATAATAAGAAAGCAGATTATCATAATAAATAATGTTTTAACTAACATATGGTGCAAGTGTCAAGAATTGTAAATTCTTGTAAATAAGATTTCAAATTTGAGTCGTGTATATAAAGAAATATACATTGGGAGAGTTTTATTATGTTCGGTTCAATTTGAATTAATTAAAATTCTTGTAACAATGGGATATCAAAAATAATTATACCAGGAAAAAAAAAAAAGCAAGCAAGAATGTTTGACACGGGTGGATAACCTGGTCAATGACGGTTGGATGATGGTATTACAACACAAAAAGAAGATTCCAGGCATGTGGCGTGATGAACTTGGTAAGTATGACCAGATGTTATGTGTAGGTCAAAGATTCATTGGCTTCTGATGTGCAAGAAAATTAAAATTAAATTTTACTGAAACTCAGATTTTTTTTTTAAATGAAAACTAATTTTGGCAGGAACAACAATTTCTAGTAAAGCTTGTTTTTGGTTTCTTGGACAGATAAGCTTCAGTTAGAAGCATGTTCCTGGTGTCCTTTTTTTTTTCTTCCTTTTCTTCTCCCTTCCAACCTTATTCTTCCATTTATTCCACACCCAGCACTAATGCAAGAAGAATCAAATCCTCTACTTTTTTTTCTTTCGGTGGAAGAAGACACATCAGCTCAATCGCTTTTCAACATGATTTTTTGGGGGACAGTTGATTTGATCTCCATTTGATTCTCCATTATCTTGGAGGTCAAAACTGGACCTCCGAAACCAATTAATCCCAAAAAAGAAAAATCATTTTTTTCAACCATAGCAAACTTTTCGAGACAGATTAATGTGATCCCAGTATGCGTTACATCACTTCACTCAACAATTCAAGCAATTGCCTAAGCCAACAGAAGTTGCAGCATCACTTTAAAACAATTCAAGCTATTGCCTCAGCCAACAGAAGTTCCACAAGGAGCTGAAAATTTTCTCATTGTTTTCATGCGAAATACCTGATTTCACTTTAAAATATGCTCAATCAATGGTCAGTACAGGGGATTTAATGGAAAGGCTAGAGCTACATCACATATAATTATTCCTGAAATGTGATCCCTTTGCAGAACTAATCCAGCAAGCATTGAAGACCACTACATATCTCCTTCATTAATTTCGGTACAGTTCTTGCATTTTCAGACAACAGATTATGCTACATCATTGTTATCCAACCGGCCTTCATTATCAATCTTCAGGTATAAATAAGGACAGATACAAAGGATGCAATATTCATCAACCCTATATACCTAACATTTATAACTACGGGGTTATGAGGCAGCATCAAGCATGACCCTCCACACATATATACATAAACAACTATATAATCTCTTGCTGTAACCCTTCTTAGCCAATTAATATATCTTCCATCTAGCGTCTGCCAACAAAGGAAAAAGGGGAATTGATCAGCAAAAAGAGTTAAGTCAGTAGCATTGTTGCAGGCAAAAATGAAAATGGTAAAAAAGTCAACTCCTGAAAACAGCCTAACCATAACCAAGTTATGCAAATACAATTATACAACCATGTACACAACCTGTTAAAACATTTCTGGAGGTATCCTTGCAGATCAGAACATAATCATTTACATTCCTGTCACTGTGCAGGAAATCAAGACAGTATCACAAAACATCTGCATCAGTAAATTTATGTCTGCTGTACATTCCAAGTAATTTCTACAAAAATATGCCTTAGTAAGAATCATATATCAAAAGTCTTAGGTGACGATTCCACAATCTCATCACACTTCATATCTGTAAAAGATCACAAGGATCAGTTATTCCAAAATCCTAGCCAAGGTAAATGTGCACATGTTGCAATGAAACAGCTAATATTCCTCTTCAATTTTAAGAATATAAATATATAAATAAATAAACAAACTAAAAACTTTATAAAAGGAAAGTGGAAAATACTTCTAATTAGCAAGACCGGTCCCAAGAAATTGAAATTACCTCCACCTAAAAGGATTCATGAGCAATCACCACCCAACACATTTAGCCGCCCAGAGATTCTTGCTTTGTAGGTTGGACACATATATCCAACTGAATCTGACAGCATTTCAGCATCAATGGCCTCATGTATGAACTCCACTCCACACCATACACAAACAGTAAGCTCTTGTGCACAAGCTGTATCTGCAACAACCCCTGACTCAAACTGAACTGAGGCACCATAAGCCCCTTCCACCTTAGTATTATTTTCCAAATCTATTGGCACCTCCGCCAGAGAGACAGGTTCTTGCCTGGTCCCAAAACTAAACTTTAGTTGTTCAATGTCCTCCAACCTCAACTCCTCAAATCCTGATATTTTGTCATGCCTTTGGTCAGAAGTACTAAGTTCATTCCCTACCTGTCAATAAAAGATAATATACAACAATCAACTAAAAAATGTATGGAATAGTGAAATAAAGGAACTAACCACGTCCATACAATCCCCACCTCCAACCAGGGATCATATGCTAGTAGAAATTTATACTTCACTCATCAAAAGGTTGATTGCATGAATTCAAATTGTAATATCAACCAAATCAGATGACCAAACTTAACATGTTTATATTCATTGCAGATGCTTATTTTTCAAAAAACAAATGTGTATTGTGAAAATAAGAAACAGTCTTGTTTACTATTCTCTTTCTCTATCTGAACAGAAGTCTTTCAGATGTAGGTTCTCATTCACTAGCCAACAGTTTCATCCATTATCAGCAAAAGCAATTTCTTACAGCCTAGTAACAAGAGGAAAATTACTTCATCTATTGGAGTCTTCCATAGTGAAAAATAATGAGAATATTTCAGAGAAAAACAAACCATATCTCAAAAAAAAGAGTTAGGGCGGGGGCAGGGACAGATTATTAAACAGCACTTCAATGTCCCACCATGAGCATCCATCTCCCGCTGTTTTCAGTCTACAACTTCTATGTCCTTATTGAAAGTGATACAATTTTAAGTACTTTCTCACATCGACCAGTACCACCAATGTGTATTATCAATGATTTAAGAAAAATCGATTGACTTAAACTTTGGACAAGACAATACCAGTTAGAGTAAAACTTAGATGGTTGTGCTGCAACATCATGCATAAATGTATAATTATAAAACATGATTGGAGTTTTGAACACCCTTGAGTCCCATACATTCTCTGTTTTTCTTATTAACTTTTTCCATCTATCACCCAAAATAAATTAAAGATCGCCGAGATATCATAGAGGGCTGGTTTACTGTAAACTACAAGAAACAAATTCTAATGACATGAATACCTTATCCAAGGTCACATAGGATGCTGAAATTCCATGAGATGGTTCCAATAGGGACACAGGCGGTTCTGGAATGCCATGCTGAAGTTCATCTTCTTTAAAAGATCAGTGCCCAGTCTCTTGTACAGTACCGTTATGTGCTACATTGTTAGTGCTTTCAAATCCAAATACTACCTCAACATTCCTTGTCTTATCGGTTTCATCAGTCTTACATTTGTCTTGATTTTCTGTATCAACCAAATTCATGTTATCATTAATGGTACAAACTTTCTGATCAGTCAATGGAACAAGGGAGTGAAGTTCAAAACCTCTTCCATGATCAATGACAGACTTGTCTATTTCAGCAGTACAAGCTAACGGACAATCTGTTCCTCCACCAAGAGCTTCAGATGTATTAACATGTTTCTCTTCAGCAGATGAATCAACAGTGACATCTAGAACAATGCTAACACCATCAATCTTCTCTGTCCTTTAGCCAATACTCATATCATCAGTTTTTTGCGGATGTAACTCCAATACCTGAGAATTGTCTATCATGCCATATTCTACGTCTGGTTCACTGAGACTAGAATCAGATTTCAGCTCATGATCAGAAACTGAAGCCAGAATTTATTGATTAGAAGTCCCATTCTGTTTATCAGAAGTAAATCCACCACTGGTTTCACCATTAGGATCAGAAGATGTTTCTCGAATGGAATTTGGAGCTATTTCAATCAAAGCATCCATTTTGGAGATTCTTGTGGGCACTTCATCTTTGGATGGAGATTCATTTATCTTCTGCAAAGCCATCCTGCTACTAGGTGATTCTTCAATTCCCCTCACATAATTCCTCACATGTATAC
>CATIWK010112994.1:0-10532 GCA_949634005.1 Mallotus japonicus
GGTCGTGGTCTGGAGGATGGTGGAAAATCCATGGTTGGGGCATTAAGTAATGGTAAGTTGAGGAATACACTGCTTCTGCGGATATTCCTGGATCCCATTCTGTGATTTCCATTAATTCCCCTTGGATTGACCATGGAATGCCTGGCTTGACTCTTTCTTTCTCACCTTGATAAAAGAAATTGAGTAAAAAAGTGCATCTAGGGTTATTTGGTAGTGAGTTAAGACGAGCAATGAGCTGAAGCTTGTTGCTGCTAATGGCCATGAAAGCAGGCGTTAGCATAAAAGATGGGTTGAAGTGAGCGCAGAAGTGGATGAATGGATTTTGAAAAGGATCTTTAATTCGACCAGAGGAGACACAAAGATTAATTTCTAGCAATCTGTAGAGGTGCTAAGAACCAGATACTTGACACTAAAAAAAACAACAACTATACCGGAGACGGTATACAGAAAAGCTACTCTCACCGGAGAGAGCTACTATTTGTCTACTGGTTCAGAGAAAACCAGAGAGCACTTTGTGTTGTTCTTCTGATTATATGTACCTATTTGTATGTTTATGTATAAACATAGACAGTAATTTTACAACCTTATATGTTGTATACTGGGTTTTTTATTCACTTCTATCCTTTTTGTTTTTTTTCGGAACTAAACACTTCTATCCTTTTTCAGTCACAAATTTCCACTTCCAAAATCTTACAAGTTCGTTACAAATTTATGACAGATTGAATCCATCACAAAATTTTTGTTGCAAAATTGCTAGTTTCTTGTAATGTTACGTGCAGTTAATACAAATTAATTAAGGGTTTGTTTGGTTCAAATGAATTTTATAAAATTTTTTGGAATTCATTTGCAAATCCAAATTAGTTTGTTTGGTTTAAATGAAAATTTTGTGAAATTTATTTCGAATTCAACTTTTTAATTTTGTGAAATTGTTTGAAACTAAATTAATTCTTATTAATGAAGGATATTTAATTTAAATGAATTTGAATTCGTTTGAAAATGAATTCTATTTGGAATTCATTTAAAAGTGTATTTGGTATAAATGAATTTTACAAAATTTTATGGAATTATGCAAATATATATTATACATGTTTGATTTAAATGAATTTTGTATGAAATTCATTTGCAATTCCAAATTTTTAAATTTGTGGAATTCATTATAACTAAACCAAATTCTATCAAATGGTTGGAATTTCCAAATTCCACAAATTTTAAGTCTATACTTTTAAATGATTAAAATATCCCTTCATATTTTTATTTTCAAAAACATCTTTACATTTAAAAATGTATTTTTGACAAAAATTTAAATTTAAAATTTATACCAAACATAATATAACAAAATATGGAATTCATTTGAAATAAAAATTTCATAACTATTTATTTAAACCAAATACATTTTACTAATAAAAATTCATTTGGAAATGAATTTTATTTGGAATTTATTTCGAAATGAAATGAATTTTTTGGTAGAATTAAATTAAACAAGGAGTTAAAGAAATGAAATGAGTTTTTTGATGGAGTTGAACCAAATAAGGGGTAAAGGTTGGTTGCACTTTTGAAATGCCTGGTTTTAGAGTTTGTCACTAGGGAAACCATAGTGATTTCGCATCTTGAAAGTAATAATGTCATTTCCATTAGCAATTTCAACTTGCAACTTTAGTGAGCACATTTTGGAAAAATGAAAAAAAGAATAAACAAAAACAAATTACATTAGAAAAGAAAAAAATTATTGTGATAGTTACCTTATGTGCCGTATGCTTTTTTTTTTTCTTTATTTACTTCTATCCTTTTTCAGGAGAAATTCTTGGGTGAATCCAGTTTGCCATGTAAGATTATGAACTCCCTATTATAAACTTGACATGTAGCACAATTAGATAGCATTTATTTTACTTTCTAACTTCAAAAGTAAAATATCTAACCATGATTATTTTTAACTCATTTATAAATTTGTTTTTTTTTTGAATTATGATTTTTAAAAAATCTCATATGTTATCATTTTTTTTATATAAATTATAGGTTATTTAAATAAATATATAAAAAAAAAACTAAATAAATAAATAAAAATCTCTTATGCCTTAATTAGTTAATTAATTGTATTCCAGCTTCTAGTCAAGCTGATCTTCGAATTGTTGGCTTTTTAATTAGCGGTTGGTTGTTGATGTATAGTTGTGAACTTTATGCAATTGACGTAATTAGAGTAGCAATTTTGATATAAAAAATTCATAACATATGAGATTTTTATAAAAATCCTAATTAAAAAAAAAAGAAGTTTATAAATGTGTTAAAAGTAATCATGGTTAGATACTTAAATGTTTAACTTTTGAAGTTAAAATGTACAATAAATGCTACCTAATTGTGTTCTATGTCAAATTTATAGCGGAGAGTTCATAATTTTACACGACGAACTGGATTCACCCAAGAATTTCTCCCAACTCACAGACATTGAAAAAAAAAAAAAAAGGGTAACCATCACAATAAGATTTTGGAAGTGGAAATTTGTGATTGAAATATGAGAAATTATTGGGTGAACTCAATTCGTCACGTAAGATTATAAAATCTCCACTATAAATTTGACATAGAGCACAATTAGGTAGCATTTATTGTACATTTTAACTTCAAATATTAAACATCTAAATATCTAACCATGATTACTTTTAACGCATTTATAAACTTTTTTTTTTTAATTATGATTTTTATAAAGTCGCATATGTTATGAATTTTTTATATCAAAATTGCTACTCTAATTACGTCAATTGCATAAAGTTCACAACTATACATCAACAACCAACTGTTAATTAAAAGCCAACAATTCGAAGATCAACTTGACTAGAAGCTGCAATACAATTAATTAACTAATTAAGGCATATGCATTTTTATTTATTTATTTAGTTTTTTGTTTTATATATTTATTTAAATAACCTATAATTTATATAAAAAAAATGATAACATATGAGATTTTTAAAAATCATAATTCAAAAAAAACAAATTTATAAATGAGTTAAAAATAATCATAATTAGATGTTTAACTTTTGAAGTTAAAAAATACAGTAAATACTATCTAATTATGCTATATATCAAATTTATAATGAAAAATTTTAACAAACTGGGTTCGCCTAATAATTCATCTCGAGTTGGATAATAATTTTCATTTTCTCTCGGCGCAATCAAATATTTACTCTCTAAATTGTCTTGTTATTTACGATAAATTTGAGAAAAAGTTGCTGCTATCTTAAATATACTTTTTCTGAAGGAGTGACTTTTAGTTGATATTGCACATTACTTTCTCCTGAAGATGGGGACTGTTGTTGACTTGACTTGTCAAAGAACAGTGAAAAGTGAATTTATGCATTCTCCCTAAGAGTTATTCCTTTGTTTACAATTACAACACTGAAAATCATTCCAGTTCGGTCAAAAAAAAAAAAAAAAAAAAAAAAAAAGAAAATCATTCCAGTTCTGTAATGAAGAAAAAATATGGCCCATCGGTTGCTACAATACTCAAAATCTGTAAGTTCAGGCTCACATCTTTCTTGTGTTTTGCTTTTTAGCTCCTTCTGAGAAGGGCAGTGCTGCACTTTACCTTTTGCCTTGTTTGTTATTTTTCTTTACTGTGTGGTGTAGATTTTGTTTCGCTTGCATCACTATCCTTTCAATTCCATTATTTTGCTGGCACATCTGTTCTTTCACTTCCATTACCATATCACTTTACATTGTTGTGCATCTGATTACTGTATTCTTCTTTATTTGGAGATTTAAGCACCGTTTAATATATTTTAATTGGCGACTGATGAGCATTCCATATCAGGATTTTGGATGTGCAAGATGGTTTGAAGATTGATTTAAAAATCATTGAACTTCTTTCAGATTTGGGAAAGATGGTTTTATGACTTGATCTATAGCAAAGCTAGCTTCATGTAGCCTGTTGGCATCCAAAGAAACTCGGTGACTAAAGCAGGATAGGGAAACAGAGAACTTAGGATTCCTACACGTAACTTTGACTCAACCTTTGATTCTGCCTCAGATGCCTCTTCCTATGGTGGTCTGAGTAGTGAGAACAAGTGAAGGGGGACCTACATGACACAGAAGCTCACCGCATCTGCCATGATGGAGATCTCCATTTCTACATGGTTTTAGTATTTCTCTGTTCTTTTCATATGATAGATAAACATTCACAGAGTACCAAAACTAAAAATATCATTTAAGCCTTAGCAACACAGTTGGAGGATAAGATGGATTCTGAATTTTTTCAACTTGTAGCAATTTCCAGTCACCAGGTGAAGTCGTCTGTGCAATTATGGATGTTAATGTGAGACATTGCTTGCATACATGCGTAAGTTCTTATGGCGTCCATAAGCATTCAAACAGCTTCCTCTTCACATTCATCTTCATTTTCTCCACCTTCTTCAAGCTCTCAATGGAAATATGATGTATTTCTAAGTTTTAGAGGTGAAGACACCCGCTTAAGCTTCACAGATCATCTCTATGCTGCTTTAAACCAAAAAGGAATTATTACTTTCAGGGATGATGAGCGCCTTGAGAGAGGAAAAGGCATTGCACCGGAACTTTTGAAATCAATTGAGGATTCAAAGTTTTCAATTGTTGTTTTCTCTAGAAATTATGCTTCTTCAACATGGTGTTTGGATGAACTTGTTAAGATTGAGTGCATGGAAGCAAAGGGACAAGTAATCTTCCCAGTGTTCTATAATGTTGATCCTTCTGATGTAAGAAAACAAACAGGATATTTTGAGAAAGCTTTCGCTAAACATGAGGAGGATTTCGGGCAAAATTTAGAGAAAGTAAAAAAGTGGAGGGCTGCTCTGACGAAGATAGCCAATTTATCTGGATGGGATTCAAAGCACAAGTAATATCCTGCTTCTTTCCCCTGCTGCATACATCCATCTGCCATTATGAAAATAATTAAATGATTGCAAATGATTACAAAAACCAATATATTAAGCTGCATATTGCACAAATACCAGAAAATAAAAGCCTTATGGTTCTATTGAATTATTAAGAGTGTGTTTGGTATAAATGAATTTCACAAAATTTTGTGGAATTCATTTGCAATTTCAAATGATATGTGTTTGGTTTAAATGAATATGTTGTAGAATTCATTTGCAATTCCAAATTTTTAAATTTATTGAATTAATTATAATTACATCAAAGTTTAAGAGTGTGTTTGGTTCAAATGAATTCTATAAAATTTTGTAGAATTCATTTGCAATTCCAAATAATATGTGTTTGGTTTAAATGAATATGTTGTAGAATTTATTTGCAATTCCAAATTTTTAAATTTGTGGAATTGATTATAACTATATCAAATTTTAATAAAATGGGTGGAATTTCCAAATGAATTCTACAATTTTAAGTCTATATTTTTAAATGACTAAAATACCCCTCTTTATTTTTATTTTCAAAAATATCTTTCTATTTGGAAGGGTATTTTTTTACCAAAATAAAAAATTAACTTCAATTCTAGATTTATATCGAACACAATAATAAAATATGGAATTCATTTGTGTTGGAGAATAACAATTTGAAATGAATTACACAAATTATTCATTTAAACCCAAAACACTTCATTAATAACAATTCATTTCAAATCAAATGAATTTGTTAAAATTCATTTGGAAATGAAATGAATTCATTGGTGCAATTGAATTAAACATAATGTAAGTCATGAAATTTCATTACATTGTAGCAGAATTTGTAAGTGTCTTGCCCTCATTGCTCATGAAAGCTCACTGTTATTCTTGCTCCTTATACAGGCATGAATCAAAGCTGATCCAAGATATTGTTGAAGAAATATTTACTAGATTGAATCATCCATTCTCATCCTATGCGAAGCAACTTATTGGAATTGATTATCATCTGGAGAAATTGAATTTGTGCTTAGGTACAAAATCTGATGACATTCGCTTTGTGGGGATTCAAGGGATGGGTGGCATAGGAAAGACAACTCTTGCTAGAGTCATTTTTGATAGAATCTCTAATCAATTTGAAGCCAGCAGCTTTCTTGCAAATGTTAGAGAAATTTCTGAAAGAAATGGGATAGTTCTTCTACAACAACAGCTTCTATGTGAAACCTTGAAGGGAGAGAGTATTAGAATATGGGATGTTCACAGAGGTATGAGTATAATAAGGAACAGACTCTGTCGCAAAAGGATTCTTGTTGTTCTTGATGATGTTGACAAGCTAGAGCAACTTCAAGCTTTAGCTGGAGAGCATTATTGGTATGGCTCAGGAAGTAGAATCATCGTAACTACCAGAGATGCAAATTTACTTGTTCAGCATGATGTAGATGCAATACATATGATGGAGGAACTAAATCACCAGGAAGCTTTTAAACTTTTTAGTTTGAAAGCCTTTAAGGATGATCATCCTAAGGATGATTTTGAGGAGCTGTCTAAAGAAGTTGTGAGATATGCTCGTGGATTACCATTGGCTCTAGAAGTCCTTGGTAGCTTTTTATATGGTAAAAGTCTAGATGAATGGGTTAGTGCAGTGGCAAGAATAAAAGAAGATTCTGAAAAAGAAATTCTAGATAGACTTGAAATAAGTTTCCATGGACTACAACCAAGAGAAAAGAAGATATTTCTGGATGTGGCATGCTTCTTCAAAGGGATGGATAAGAATTATGTAATGCAATTGCTCGACAGTTTTGGTTTTTATGCACCCATTGGAATTCGTGTTCTCCTTGATAAATCTCTCATAACCATTGTTGATAATAATAAATTGTGGATGCATGATTTGCTGCAAGAAATGGGTCAAAAGATTGTCTTGAAAGAGTCACCTGATGAGCCAGGAAAGCGCAGCAGGTTGTGGGTTGATGAGGAGGTCCATCATGTGTTAAGCAAAGATTCTGTACGTGGAATTTGAAGATATTTAAGTGCACTATTTAACTTAATTAAGTACTATGTAATTCTTTGTAAGTTACTCTTACTGCTCAGATTGTTTGCTTTGCTCATCCCCAGCTTTTAATTGTCAGGGAACAGAAGCAGTTGAAATGATGACTTACAACTCATTTAAACAGCAAGAGGTACATTTGAGTGCCAAAGCCTTCCTGAAAATGAACAAGTTAAGATTCCTGAAAATTTCTACTGTAGAACTTCCCCAAGGCTTAGAATATCTATCCAGTGAGTTGCGACTTCTTGAGTGGCATGGATATCCTTTGAAATCGTTGCCATTAAGCTTCGAACCAGAAAAAATGTTTGAACTGGAGATGAGGTGGAGCTGCATCAAAGAGCTATGGAGTGGAACCAGAGTAAGATGGCCTAGCTTTGGTGCTCGTCTTTTCTTTTTTTCTTTTCTATATGATGAAGAATTATTTAATTTTGTGTCTTCAATTTTTGTTTTTCTTCCTTTAAAGAAAGAAAGTGATGAACTTTTTTTTCACTTATGTTTTCAACAGAGATTGGACAGGCTAAAATTCATCAATCTCAGCCATTCACAAGCCCTAATAAGGACACCTGATCTGAGTGGGGCCCCAAACCTTGAGAAACTGGTTCTTGAAGGTTGCACAAATTTAGTTGAAATTCACTCATCAACTTGGTCCCACAAAGGACTCATTGTGTTGAACATGAAAAATTGCGGATGCCTTAGGAGGTTTCCAAGCAGCATTGAAATGCAATCTTTACAGGTTCTAAATCTCTCTGGCTGTTGTAAAATGAAGAACTTCCCAGAGGTTAGGGGGAAGATGGAGCAATTGTTAGAGGTGCACTTAGATGGGACTGCCATTGAACGATTACCATTTTCAGTTGAACATCTCACCAACCTCGTCCTGTTGAATCTGAACAACTGCAAAAATCTTATCAGTCTTCCAAGCAGCATTTGTCATTTGAGTTCTCTTAAAACTCTCAACGTCTCTGGCTGCGTGAAACTTGGTGAGTTGCCAGATGCACTGGGAAATGTGGAATGTTTGGAGGAACTTGATGTGGGTGGGACTGCTATAAGACAGACCCCATCTTCTATCGTCCTTTTGAAAAACCTCAAGACATTATCATTTCGTGGATGTGGAGGACAACCACCTGCACCATGGATTTCTCTCCTCAGTTCCTTGCTTCTTCCAAGAAAAAGTTCAGAATCCATGTGTTTGTTGTTGCCTCCTTTGTCAAGTTTGAGTTCCTTGACATCACTAAATCTAAGCAACTGCAATCTGCTAGAAGGAGTAGTTCCCAGTGATCTTGGTTGTTTATCATCATTAAAGATATTGGATTTAAGTGATAATGGATTTGTTAGTTTACCTTCCAGCATCTGTCAACTTTCAAATCTTGAAATCCTCAACTTGGAGAGTTGCAAGAGGCTTCAATCACTCCCGGAGCTCCCTGCAAATGTAACATTTGTAGGGGGAGATGATTGTATTGAACTGGAAAATTTCCCAAATCCAGTAAAGCTAGGCATCTCAACACATTCAAAATTCAATCTTTTCAATTGCCATAGATTGGTTGACCATCTCAATTGCAATATGGCATGGACATGGCTGAAAACATACCTCAAGGTCCATCTCTCTTCCCTACCACTCCTCTCGCTATATACATATATACTCAAAACTCATCCATATTAAATATCTTCATATTTATGTTACAGAGACTTCCTAGTCTTAGCAATGGATTTGATGTTTGCCTTCCTGGAAGTGAGATTCCAGAGTGGCTAATCCATCAGAGCATGGGTAATTCGGTAAGTATAGATCTACATCCACATTGGAATGACAGTAATCTGATGGGATTTGCTATGTGTGCTGTTTTTAGACTCCGAAGTCCAACTGCTCTTACTTGTCCAAATAATGACACGAGACCGTACTACAGTAGGCCAACAAATATTATACTTGCTTGTTTCTTTACAAATGATCAAGGTGAGTACCTTATAAATAAACACACAGGAGCCTGGTTTCCTAACTGTGGCTTAGTGAAAAAATGCACCCAAATAGGGTCAGATCATATTTGGCTCCTGTATAGACGATCACAACTTGAAAGAGATACATTGTATGAACTTAACCGCCTTACACTTTCATTTCATCGTCAATACGGTTCTGGTTGCGACATAGAGATCCGGAAGTGTGCATTGCGGCTTGTATATGCACAAGATGTTGAAGAATTGCGAAGAACAATGGGCAGCAGCTCCTCAGGAACAATGAGTGGCAGGTTCTTACATGAGGACTTGGACACACTCTCTGATGATTTTGAGAAAGCAGGGAATGAAGGGATTGTGATTAAGCAAGACATTGATGACCTTGATGGCTATGATGATCCAGGAGCAAAGCCTGTTGAAAGTAGAAGCTCAACTGAAGAACCACAGGCTAAAAGATTAAAAAAGCTGTGATACTTTGCACACCTTTCCTGGCATATACTTATTTTTAGGAAGATTATAGAGTTTGTCAGGAAAAGAAAAAAAAAAGTGTTGCTTTGTCAATTTAAGATGCATTTTATGATTTTTGTTCACATCATGGTTGGAGAGTGTCTGTATCATAAAGCCCTAAATGATTTGCATCTCTCTTTAAATAGGGAATTCACTAAGTCCTTTTTTGTTTCAATTCCACCAATAATTCATTTCATTTGCAAATGAATCTTTATTAATGAAATGTGTTTGGTTTAAATGAATAGTTTATGAAATTCATTTAAAATGAATTTCATATTTTGCTATATTGTGTTTGGTATAAATCTAAAATTCAAGTTAATTTTTAATTTTGGTCAAAAATACTCTTTTAAATAGTTTATGTTTTTATCTTTTTTTTAATTTTATATTACATTATTAAAAATGTGATATTTTAACATTCAATTAATATTTAACTTCTTTTTAAATATTTATTTTAAATTATATTTTTAAATTAATGTTCCAATTTATAAATTTTTAATTTTTAATATTTAATTCAAAATTCATTAGAAAATAAAATTATGATTATATGAAAAAAAAAATCTAAATTAAAATATTTATGCAATAATAATTAAATAAAATCGTATTAAATTTGTGATTCCAAATGAAAAATTCAAGTGCAATTGTACTATTTTAACATTTTATGATTTTACTCTATTTTATTATTTATAGTTGCATATTGTTGATATTTTATATATATAACTTTTACTAAATATATATAAGTATAATATAACTTTAAATTTTTTTATAAAATGTAAAATCTTATATTTATGATTTGATTTTATAGATCCCATCAATTCTAGAGTAAAAAAGCCATGCATTTATTATTTAATTTCTTCGTTCATCGAAAATTCTCGATGTGCACAAATAAAAATTTAATGAACATAATATTTACTCAAAAAAATTACAACGATTATAAAAAAGTGAAGTATGTATTAGAGGGACTAGGACATGTTGAATTCTGGAGGAAGTCCCTATGGGAACTTTTTTTTTTTTTTTATCAACTAGTCATTCCATTAAGAAAATCCAACATGATTACAATGGAGGGCCCTAGTGGATAACTAGGGAGAGAGATAATTACATAGAAATCACTAAAAGGATAACTATACCATAACTTCTCACTTAACTAGAAATTTCTAATAACTGATTCCAAAATAGGGCCAAGACCA